>PVIY010044112.1:0-19915 GCA_004026745.1 Myrmecophaga tridactyla
GCCCCACCCAGTCTCCTCTAAAGGGGCACCGGAAGCTGTCCTTTGGAGAAATAGGTACATGTGTCTCCTCCCCCTCAATCTATGAGGTAGTTGTGTGAGTGTCTGTAATCTCATCAACACAGGCACGGCTGAACTCTTCCATTAACCAGTTCATTTAGCCAGAATGGCCACCAGGGCCAGATTGATTTATTTAAGTCAGACGAGGTGAGGGCAGAGAACCGCTGTCTGCAGAGTTGTTGAGGGACTGATCCTGACCGGCATGGTCTTGGGTTCCTGTTTGTTTGGCTGGGCTGCTCGGCCACGCACCTTATCTAATGGCCAGGCCGTCAGGGACTGGGACGCTGATGAGTCAGCAGCCCCGCTGGAAATTAAATCTGCCTGGAGCCCCGGAGAGGGTGGAAGCTGCGGCTGCCAGGTGTAACTATATTTATTATGCATTATCGTGTGTTACATATAACACTGAAATGTCACCACTGGTCCCAACAGCTTACAAATCAGTTGTTACTATTATTCTGGGGTTCCATTTTTTCTTTAAGGTCTGTATACGTAGACAAAATTTTCACTTTATTGTAGTCACTAGTTCTAGGGATTTAAATAAAGTTGGGAAGAAATGCCAGAGAAATTCTTTCCATTTCCCTTGGCTGGAGAACAGTGTCTTAGGCCACCTGACTCTGGGGTGGCTGAGCTGAGCTGGCCCTTGCGCCGCCAGGGTCCCTGCGCCCAGCTAGAGGCACTCATCGGTGCCCGGCCTGGCCTGTTGCCTGCTGCCTGTTGCTGCATCCCCCAGCTTCCCCACCTTCCTTATTTTCCCGCTGTACTCCATTTGTGACCAGGGACACAGGTCCTCCATGTACCGTAGTGGCATCGGGTTCATAGAAATCAAATGTATTGACATGAAAGAGAAGGTGGGCTTAAAACATGGGGAAGGGAATGGTGACAGTCCAGTGACGTAGGGGAAGAAGTGACAGTGGTGCTGGGGAGGCGCCGAGGGAGGGGACAAAACATCCCAAAGGCGGATCTGGTGTAAGTGAACCGCTGGAAATGCTGTTGTAAATGATCTTGGTCTGTGGCTCTTAGATTGTTATTTATCTGCCAACACATCCACTGCTGCTGTGGGGCATCGGGGGCGGGGGAGTGGGGTCGCCCCTGCTGGAAGCCATTGTCGGTGTGGGACATGCACTTTTGAAACATTTTCTTTTTAAAAGATTATGTTTATTGCTGGAAGAATGGTGTTCTCTGTTGTTGAATTAGCAGAAGAATGATAAGCTTCATGGGTATTTTTGAAAACTCACATGTACTTATATGGCGGGTGGATGTGCCCCCCACTTGCCGTCTCCCAGCTGCCCCTCCTGTGTGGGCTCCTCTGGTGTCTCCACCAGGCGTCTCAGGCGGCCCCAGGAGCAGCCCCCAGGCATGGGCGGCCCACAGCTGTCGGCCCCGCTCCCCGTGTGTCTGCGGGGACCCGGGCTGAGCAGGGAGGCTCCCCACCATGGGGCCTGAACTCCTGGACCCATACAGCTGTCCATACAGTTGTGTTCGTCTCGGGGCGGTGGTGGAGACAACATGGCCTCTGAAGGTCATGTGTCTTTTGTCTCATTCTCTGAGCGTGTGTGCAGAGCCACTTTAAGGCCGGGGTGCAGGGGAGTGCGCCCCACCCCCTTGGCAGGTGGAGCAGGAAAGCCAAGTGTGGACAGAGGAAGGGGGAAGGAGGGGACCAGGTGTCAGCCACACACGCGGTGATTTCCCCTTCGAGGCCGCCCATCCCCTCTAACGTGGTGGCACCCTGATACTGGGAGCTGGTGGATGGGGTGTCTGGGGTGGGGTGGGGCAGGACGCACTGGCCTCTGTGGTGTCCGGCCACCAGGGCTTGGTCACATCAGCTGTGCGAGTTTGGAAAACTCACCTGCCATCTCTGAGCCTCACGTTCCCCATCGGTAAGATGAGGCTAATGTATAGCAGGAACGGTGACCTGAGGACGGAGTGAGAAGACTTCCACGGGGCGTTTGGAACCGCGCTGCTTCCCTGGGGCTGCCGGAGGAAGCACTGCCCTGGGTGACCCAGCCATAGGAGCGGGTTCACGCATGGTGGTTCGGGAGGTGAAAAGGCGGCGGCAGGGTTGCACGCCCGCTGCAGGCTCGCCTCTGCCAGCTCCCGGTGGCCCCGGGCGCTTCTGTCTAGTGGCTGTGTCCCCCCACCCTCTGCCTCTGTCATCACCTGGCTGCCTTACCTGTGCATGTAGTTTTCTCCTCTTCTAGGGACCCCTGTCCCTGGAGCAGGGCCTCTAGATTCTCACGTTAGTTACCTCTGTGAAGCCCGTCTTGCCCAGTAAGGTCATGCTCGGCGGTGCCGGTGGACATGAGTATTGGGGGACACTACTCAGCTCATGACAGCTGGGAACATTGGGAGAGCTCCATAGGCACGAGCTGGAGTTAGAACCCCTGCGGCCGCCACAGAGAAGCTTCCAGCAAAGCCCTCTTGGAGGCCCTCTCCGTCTGCCAGGGCTGCTGTCACGAATGCCACACACAGGGTGGCTTAAACGACAGGCATTTATGGCCTCCCAGGTTTGGAGGCTGGAAGGGCCGACTCCAGGTGTGAGCCGGCCACACCTTCTCTGCCACGTAGCCACCTGCCTCCTGTCCCGGCCTGGCCTCCACCTCCGTGACCAAGTCTCCTTTGCTTATATTGGATTAAGGCTCCCCCGATTCAGTTTGGTCTTCTCTTGTTTTTTTTGGGGGGGATTATGCGTGGGCTGGAATCGATCCCGGGTCTCCCGCGTGGCAGGTGAGAATCCCACCCCTGAACCACCCGCACACCCTGGCCGCCTCTTCATAGGCTCCTTGAAGATGTCACTTATGAATGAGCTCACCCCCTCCGGGCCGGGGGTCAGGGCGTGAACGCGTCTTTATGAGGGGTACGAGTCAATCTCCACCTGAGAGAAGAGTGAGCAGCTCTGATTCTGTGCGGTGTCAGGGCTCCCGTGGAGCCCCGTGATGCTGAAGGAGAGCCCCCCACTGGCCCGAGGGCACAGCTACCAGGTGAGATTGGACATCGCTTTAGAACCTTCTTGCCTCCTTGCCCTGAACAGGCTGGGCGCTGGTTTGTGGGATCTCGGCCTGGAAATGCAGGCTTCCTTCTTAGGGCCCAGGACCCCGTTTTCCCCATGGAAGAGCCAGGATGAGAGAGGAAGAAGGCAAAAGTGGTGTAATGGGTCTGAGGTCGAAGGCCGAGTGTCAGCCCCAGCCCAGTGGCTGCACTGTGAGAGCCCGCCTGGCGAGGGGGCTGGAGGGGCTCGGGAAGGAAGGACTGAGAGTGGGACACGGCATGGGGTCAACCGGGTGCCTTGTCCTGTGCTGACAGAGGTGGGTGGCCTGGGGATAGGTGGCCGGGGGGCTGCTTGGCAGGGGGCCCAGGTCCCGCCTGCCTCCCCCTGGACAGTGCATGTGTCCTGCAGGCCACCACTTCCCGCGGTATGCACATTTTTTTTCTTTGTATGCTGTATGGCGGGGGTCACATTTCATTCTTTTTCCATGTGCGTATCCCCTCATTGCAGAGCCATTTGTTGAATTTTTGTTTTTGCTTTGTTTTGTTTTCGTTTGTTTGTTTGCTTGTCTGTTTGGTTTTGGAAAGTGCATGGGCTGGGAATCGAACCCGGGTCTCCCGCATGGCAGGTGGAATTCTACCACTGAACTACCCTCACACCCCCAGGATGCACACTTTAATGTGATTATTTCCTTTTCATATTTCCCCCAACTCTTTCCCACTTCCGGGGGAAAGTATTTACATTCTATTTTTAAAGAACTTGTCTTGTTAGCAGCTCCGTCCTCAGTCTTGGGACGAGCCTTGCTCGTAGCAGAGGCTCGGCAGACATGAGTTGGCTGTTGCGTCAGGAGCAAGGATGCCCTCAGTCACTTCTATCCCCACTGCCCTGAACCCACAGAGAAGCAAAAGTGAGGGAGGTGCCCCGAGCCCTAAGTCACGAGTGCAGGTGAAATGCTCTCACTCCGGTAGAAATTCCCAGAGCTGATCAGCAGGCCAAGTGGCCAGTGGCTCAGAGCATGGCTTACCAATAATATGTGCAGCTAAAGATAAGCCTAGAAATGTGTTAATAGTTGGTCTCTGCGCTGTTTTTTTAATTAACTAATAACAGTTTATTCCAGGAGGATATTAGCATAGAGCAGCTGTTCTGCGATAGGGAAATATAGATTCCAGGCATCTCTGTCTTCTTTTGTTTGCTTTTTCTTTTTCTGACAGTGGGGTGGAGCGGATGGCTGCATCTTCCTAATGGGAAAAGTTGGGTGTTGGGGTAAGGAGGGACCGTGGCTGACATTCAAGGCAGATCTTTTAAGGTCAACTTCACCATCTGTCTTTCTGGAAATAACCTGCATTATAAGTGTTTGTGCTTATTTTTGTCAAAAAACACTGGGGGAATGAGTCATCGGGTGCGTGGCCTCCTATGATTCCTTCCCAGACCTCGGGCAGGAGGGAGCCGGGCTGGGGGTGAGCTCCTGGCCCAGACCCGCCAGCTGACCTGGGCACGTCCCTTCACCAGGAGGCCTCAGTTTCCCTCCGAAAAGGGGGCCATGGTGTCCCGGCTTCCTGCATCATTGCTCCGTGGAATAGTGGCTTCTGATTCCTCAGCCGCCGGACAGGAGACCCCCTGCACCTGACAGTCGATGGGGCTGCCCCCGCTTGCTGGGGACATGGCAAAGGCCATGTCTGTTCGCCTGTCCCTCTCCATGCTGGGGGTGAGGAGAGCCCGGGGTGGATGGCCTTCTGGGCCGAGCGCGGTGTGGCCCCCGGCAGCTGGGCAGGAGGGCAGGAAGGGCCGCTTGCAGCCCAGCAGGCCTTGGCCAGGGGCGGAGGGTTCTGGGCAACCTCAGAATATGCGCATCGCGGCGGCTTGGCCCATTTGCACAGCAGCCCCAGAAGTCAGTTAACTTAAGTTTAGTTAACTTTACTTTGAGGAGAGCTTCTGCGTGGCTTCCAGTCTCACGGTAGCTCAGACCAGACGCGTCCTCAGCAAACCCACGACCCTGCGGTTCCTGTGTGATTTGTGGCCTTCAAATCTACTCCCCCTGCCCCATGGAAATTAGGCAGGGAAGGGAAAAGGAATGCTTTTCATGGAGTGATGGGCACCATTCTTTTTAAAAACAGACATTTTAAAATGGAAAAAGTAGTGTACACAGATCAAAAAATTCAGTGACGTTGAGACAGGATGGCAGAGGGGTTGTGTGTGTCTCCTTGGCATGAGCCAGGCCTGGGGTGGAGTCTCTGTGTTTCTTCTCTGGGGCCTCAGTTTCCCCATCTGTAAAGTGGGGATTAGAATAGTCCCCACTGCACCACATGGTTATGGTCACGTGAGGTGACCTGTCACTTGTCAATTGACCGTCACGCTCGGGAGTGGAAACCATGTCTCATCTTGGGCTCCCAGCCTGTCCTTCCAGGGACACCCACTGGTGAGCTTCTTGGATTTACTTTCAGAGCCTCTCTAAGCATCACATTCTCTTTCTTGCCTTTGACACAAAAGGGAGCACAGGCTAACCCGTGTTTGCATCTAGCTCTTTCCTCTTAAAAGTGATAGGAAAATATTGTGGTGACGCATCAACCTGAAACCTGCAAGACAAGTAAGAATGAGTCAGAAGAAAGGGTGGGGTGGGACAGTTCTGGGCAGAGGGGACAGCATGTCTGGTGGCCTCGTGGTGGGAGGGGGTTGTGTTTAGGTGAGAATGTCTCAGAGAGCTCGGAGAGTGTGATGTGGATGTGCTGGGGACAGCCCACTTTGGGCGGTGGAGACCACATTGAGGGTTTTGGTCTTTATCTTTGAGCAATGGGGAGCCATTGAAGGTCACAGAGGGTGACTGGTCACGTTTTGGGACTGGGAAAGATCACCCTGCTGTGGCTTTGGGGACAAATGAGTGGTGGGGGCAATGGAAAGTGGGAGAGGGGCTGCTATAATGTTTCAGGAGAGAGAAGTAGGAGCCGAGGATGGAAGAGGTGATGGAGAGAAGTCGATGGAGGCTGCCAGTGCGGGGGATGCACGGAACATGCATTGGATATGGGGCAGTGGGAGGGTGTAGCCGGGGTGACCCCCAGGTGTGTGACTTGTGCAACTAGGAGAGAAGTCTGGAGAAGAAGCTGATTTGGGGGAAGGAGAGGGTGAGAAGTTCAGTCTCTGAGACGTGTAAGGGAATGCTGAGAAGGCACTGAACCAGGGGAGAAATAAAGCATGCGGTGTATAAATCGGAGGCTCCGTGATTGTGCTCGTGGCCAGGCTCCTGGGACTCTGGGAATGATTCTGAATGACCTGTGAACTCCTCTCTGTCCAGTCCCACATTAGGGGAGCTGCTCAGTCGGGCAGAATGCATGATGCTGGGGACTCCACGTGGATTCCCCATCTTCCTGGGGTTTTGTTCCAGCAGGGAGCCTGAGCCCGGAGAGGCTAAGTTGTCCCTGTGGGGTTAGACCGACTTTGTCCCTTACTCTCCCTGTGACCTCGGTGGGTTGCTTGCCTTCTCTGTACGGATACCCTGACCCTAAAAAGATGGAAATAAATCTACTCATTTCCAAAGATGCCACAGCCATCGCTCCTGCCCCACGTGCCCTTTTGCAGTGTGACTCTGCCACTTTCCCCATTAAGATCTGGATTTGCTTCTTGTCCCCGTGTCCGGGTCGGCTGGTGACTGGCTCTGACCAAAACGTGCAGCAGAAGTGTCACAGTCTGACTTCTGGGCCTGGAACTTAAAAGACCTTGGAGCTTCCGTTTTAGTCCTTGGGAAAGCCATGACGGCCGTGCAGAGGTGCCCGGGCTGTCCTGCCGGAGGAGACGGCGGAGTCCCTGGCACCCGCGCGCACCTGCTGCCGGGCCTGTGGGTGACGCTGTTGTGGAGCGGCCAGCCCAGCTCCCTGCCATGTGGACAGATGAGCCCTGCCCACATTTCTGGCCCACTGGAATGAGCAGTTTACCAGTGATTTTAAGGCTCCACATTTTGGGGCTGGTTTGTTATGCAGCCACGAGAAACCAATACAAACTCTTACCAGTACCTTTGAACAAACATATCAAGACATAACCAAAACACCAAACACAAGGTACCCTTTGTCTCCCAAGGCCCCTTCCAAAAATGTTCAGGGCAGGTCCCCTGACTTTTCTGTTTATACTTGGGACATAAAGGACTTTTCTTCCGTCATCGGTGTCCAGAATAACCTGGAACTAATTCAGCATGTGTGCGGCTTGCCTGTGCTAAAGTTGGTGCCCCCTGCTTCAGGGAAGGAGGCACAGGGTCTCCTGCTCTTTCTCGCCCACCATGTCTCCTGCATTCACAAGCTGCTCTTTCACGCCCCAGGGTTTGAGAGTGGGGGACATGGAAGAGCAAAACCAACAGGGCTTTGTTGCTTGGAGAGGAGCTTCCCTCTGGGCTTGGAAGTTGGTTGGAGCTGACGACTGGTGCTTCTGTGGGTGCTTGGACGTGTTTATCTATAGATGCCTCCCGGTTTTACCTTTCAAGCCGAGGTCAGCATATTCTGATCCTCACCAGCCCCTGGTTCATCGGGGGTCCACAAGCTCTCACTGCTGGGTTGTTTCTGTCCTCCCTTGTGATTTTCTAAAGCAGTGGGTTGGAAGCTTCAGCAGAGTCACCTGCAGGGCTTGTGAAAGCCTGGATTATGGGACTCCATTTCCCAGAGTTTCTGTCAGCCGTCTTTGGGGAGGCCTGGGAACGGGCATTTCCAACAAGTTCTCAGGTGCTGCTGGTGCTGTTGTTCTGGGGATCTCCTAGGAGAACCACTGCTCCGGAGACTGGAAATGTCGGCAGGCCGGTCACCCTTCTACCCTACTCCCATCTCACTGCAGGAAGCTGGCCCCGTAGACCGGGCCTGGCTTCAGCTTTCCCAGGACCCTCTCTGGGCCCTCAACTGCAGGGGACATCTCAGGGGCACTTGGCCCGCTGAAACTTCCTTCACCCAGTCTGATGTCAAGAGAACAGTACTTTTTTTTTTAAAAAAAAAAACTTTTTAATTTAAAAATATAACATATATACAAGGCAAAGAAAGGGAAAACAATAATTTTCAAAGCACACTTCACAGGTGGTTATAGAACAGATCCCAGAGTTTGTCATGGGCTACCATTCCACCATCTCAGATTTTTCCTCCTACCTGCTCCAGCACACTGGAGGCTAGAAGGGATATTACTATAGTGAGTCAGCAGTCAGACTCATTTGTTGAATCCTATTTTCTCTGTTATACCTTCTCCTTCTCCTTTAATCCTTCTCCCAATCTGTAGAGATCTTTGAGTAATGCTTGTTCTGACTTTTTCATGTTGAGCAGGGCTGTCGACACTAAAGGATAGGAAGATTTGATTAATTGATAATCTTGGAGAGGCTAGTTCCTCTAGGTTTCAAGATTTATCTGACCTAGGAGCCCTCTAGGTGTTCTCAAGAGTCAGCAGGAGTGTTGTTGCTTGGGCTTTAGCAATTAGCACTATCTAACTGAAGCTTGTATAGAAATTGCCTCCAGAACAGCCTATCTCTATTTGATCTCTTTTGGGCACTGAGGCCTTATTTATTACACTTCTTTTCCCCCTTTTGGTCGGGAAGGTGCCATCGATCCCACAGTGCTAGATCCAGAATCATCCCCAGGAGTCACGCCCCATGTGGGAGGAAGATACTTTTTTTTAAAATAAGTTTTTAAAGTTTAGAATGGTTTTAGATATATAGAAAAGATAGTCCAGAGTCCCCCCCCCCCCCACCCTCCGGTTGCCATGGTATTAACATTTGCCACAATTAATGGACCGGTATTGGCACTTTATTCTTGACCACGTCCACACTTGGTTCAGATTCCCCTCGTCTTTCCCTGATGTCCTCTTTCCGTCCAGGGCCCTCTGTCACAGTTAGTCCTCGTGTCCCCTCAGCTCCTTCTGGACTGTGTCGGGTCCTCAGACAGTTTTGAGAAGTAGCGAGCCGTCAGGGGTTTGTAGAACGTCCTTCAGGGGGGCACTTTTTAATTCCTTCCTCCGCGGGGTCGGGGCGGGGGGGGGGTGTCCTGCGTTGTGAGCCAGTGCGCGTGCGCTGCCTCTGCGCGGAGGGACTGTCCCTTCTCGCTGTGGAACCTGCGGTGGGTCCTGGCCCGCGCCCCGCATCCCGCGCTCACACCCGCCCCACACCTGCAGGGCCCTGCCCGGCTTTGGGGAACGGAAGGCAGATACCCGCAAAGGCCTGTACGGCGCCTGGCGCGGGGCTGTGACTGTCCCCGCGGCGGCCGACGTCACCGCCGTCTCCCGCTGGACGCGTGGCTGCGCGTGGCTCCAGAAACGGGAAGAGCCCACTCGATTCTGTTCTCGAGTATATTTAGAATTCTATTCATGGCCCCGCCTAGAGCTGAAATTGGAATGGAGAGAAGTCATCTGTAGGAGCTCATGGCCCTATGGCAGGAATGTGCCAATCTCTTCTGGGGCCTTCTGGGGGCTGCCTCTCTTACTTTATGAACTCGCCCAATTCCAGTTGGCCGAGTTTCAAGGTGGGCGTGTTCTCTTTGTAAACCGTCTTCTCTGTCTTGAACGACCCGCTGGGGCTGGTTTGCACCCTGTGTTACCGTGACGCACGCTGGGCAGGTGCTGGCTTTCCCCTGAGGTTCCCCTGTTGCTTCTGCCCCCTTTGGGGTCTGAGCGGAATTAGGAGGGTGCACCAGTTGCATCTGTGACCGTGAACTTCCTGGTTGGTGGTGACAGGTGTGAGGATTTCCACCCTTAGAGCTCATAACTGGGCTGTCTCCGGGCTCCTGCCGGCCAGGAGTGGCTTGGGCTGCAGCTGGGAGGGGTCAGCGCCCCCCAAGGTCCTGGGGCTGTGCTGAATCCTAATGGGCCTCCAGCCCAGAAGCCTGAGCCAGGTGCGTTCTCTTCAATTCACTGCTGGAGTTTAAAAATGGAGTCAATCAGGACCCTCCCTCTGGGGTTTGTGATTGCAACCATTCCACAAGCATTTACTGGATGCCTGCTGCATGCCAGGCACTGTTTGGGGGGCTGGGCTATAGCAGTAAATACTGTGACAGCCCTGCCTTCTTGGCATGAGTATGCTGGGAGCGAAGGGAAACAGACAATAAAGATAAAGATTCATGAACTGATGGTAGGAAGTTATAAACACTCTGAGTAATGCTAAAAAAGTTCAGAGGGATGAGTGTGGCAGGGAGCAAGGGCCTCTGAGCGGGAGTGAGGCCTCAGCGAGAGGGTCAGTCCTGTGAATACATGGGGGAATAGCAGTTTGGGCAGAGGGACAGTGTGTGCAAAGGCCCTGAGGTAGCTTTGTGATTGGTTGTGTCCAAAGAACAAAGAAACCAGTGTGTGACGCTGGGGAGAGGGTGTGCTGAGGCCGGCGAGTCCAAGAGGCAGCAAGTGCTGGGAGCACAGGGGACACTGAGGCCCCGGGAGACTCGGGCTTGGTTTTCAGTCAGGGATCACTCTGCTGCAGTGTAAGGATTAGACTGCACAGGGTGAGGCAGGAGAAGGTCACTTCTCCAGGGAGACACTACGGTGGCCAGAGTGGGCTGTTTGCTGCAGGTGTCTCTGGGGCTGTGTCATCCCCTTGGGCCACCTCTGCATCCCTCCTCCTGTGGTCAGGCCCACCCAGTGTGGCGGCCACGCATGGTACACGATCCGGCTCACAAGAGCCCATGGTTACACCTTCGGAAGGTCACGAGCTGGTGCAGGTCCCATTGGTGCTTGAACTTGGCCGCGATGGGAGCATTTACACCCTCTAGGAGGTGTCTGCCTCGAGGCTCAGCCGGTTAGACTCCTACCAGCACGCCACTTCCAGGGCTTCCCCCAGGCACAGCTGGGCCCCCAACACCTTTTCCCTAGCCGCAGAAATGCAGACAAAGCAGCAGGGGAGTAATCCCTGAGGGAACCCCCCACCCCCCGCCTGAAGGGCAGCTCTGAGCACCCAGGAGACCCTATTGCAGCCTCTGCCAGGGCAGTAACCCGAGAGCACACCTACGTGCTGGGCTCTCCTCCTCCCTGCTCCCTCACTCCATCTCCCAAGGAAACCACCTATCCCAAGCCCATCTCCGGCCTGCTTTCCGTGGAAACTGACAACACAGTGGCAGGGCCAGAGGGGTGAGCAGGGACCCCATGCCGAGTGTAGGGTGGAGGTGCAGACCGGGGATAGCTGAAGGCATAGACCTGTGGGGTGAGAAGGGGAAGAGTCAGGCTGACTTGAGGGGTTTGGCCTGAGCACCTGGACTGTCTGTGAGATGAGCAGGAGGAGGTGAGGCCAATTAGTCATCTGCTCTGTTCTGAGCTGGCTCTGCTTGAGAGGCCTGTGGGGGACCCAGGAGGAAACACTGCACAAGTCGGGCAGAGAGGTGTGGCTCCAACGTCCATTTCTTTCCTTCTTTTTTTTCTGTTAAAATATTTTTATCGACAAATATCCACACACATACATTCCATACATGGTAAATTATCAGTGGCTCACAATATCATCACATAGTAATTCATCTCCATGATCAGTTTTTAGAACATTTGCATCACTCCAGAAAAAGAAATAAAAAGAAAAAACTTATACATACCATACTCCTTACCCCTCCCTCTCATTGACCACTAGTATTTCCATTTTATTTTACCCAATTTATTTTACCCCTTGTCCCCCCATTATTCATCCATATTCTTTTACTCATCTTTCCATACCCTGGATAAAAGGAGCATCAGACACAAGGTTTTCATAATCACACAGTCACATTGCAAAAGTTATATCTTTATACAATCATCTTCAAGAATCTAGGCATCTGGAAGACAGTTTCAGGTACTTCCCTCCAGCCACTCCACTATACCATAAACTAAAAAGGAATATCTATATCTATATAATGCATAAGAATAACCCCCAGGATATTGTCTTGACTCTGAAATCTCTCAGCCACTGAGACTTTATTTGTCTCATTTCTCTCTTCCCCCTTTTCATTAAAAGACTTTCTCAATCCCTTAATGCCAGGTCCCAGTTCATCCCAGGATTTTTGTCCCATGTTGCTAGGGAAATTTACACCCCTGGGAGTCATGTCCCACATGATAGGGAGGGCACTGAGTTCACCTGCCAAGGTGGCTTAGAGAGAGAAGCCACATCTGAGCAACAAAAGAGGTTCTCTGTGGTGACTCTTTGGCCTAATTGTAAGTAGGCTTAGCCTATCCTTTGTAGGAATAAGTTTCATAGGGATGAACCCCAAAATCGAGGGCTCAGCCTATTGCTTTGGTTATCTCCACTGCTTGTGAGAATATCAGAAATTCTCCAAATGGGAAAGTTGAATATTTCCTTTCTTCCTAGCCCCCCAAGGGGATTTTGCAAATACTTCTTTGTTCACTGCCTGTGGTAGTTAGATTCAGTTGTCAACTTGGCCATCTGAAGATGCCTAGCTCTATTGCCGTGGACATGAGCCAATGGCATGTGAACCTCATCTGTTGCTGATTACATCTGCAGTTGGCTAGGAGGCATGCCTGCTGTAATGAATGATGTTTGATTTAATTGGCTGGTGCTTAAATGAGAGACTCAACGTAGCACAGCTAAGCAGCTCAGCATACTTCATCTCAGCACTTGCAGGTCAGCCCAGGCCTTTGGAGATGCAGTAAAGTATCACCCTGGGGAAAGTTGTTGGAACCCAGAGGCTTGGAGAGAAGGCCAGCAGAGATCACCCTGTGCCTTCCCACTTAAGAAAGAATCTCAGTTGAAAGCTAGCTGCCTTTCCTCTGAAGAACTATATGTCAACTAAATAAACCCCTTTTATTGAAAGCCAGTCCATCTCTGTTGTGTTGCATTCCAGCAGCTAGCAAAGTAGACCACTGCCCAGATCACTCTGTGATATATCAGGGCATCACACTAACCTGGACAAACCAACAAAATCTCATGGTCTTTTCAAGATTGCATGTACTAATGATGTTCAACAAAACTGACCATACATGTTAAATTAGGAAATGCACTACCTACAATATAAATTTTACACCAAATAAACATCTCTCCCTTTGGTCTCACACGGAAGTTGAAGTTTTAAAGTATGGACGATATCATCCTTTACTCTGTTTTCTGATTTACCATAGTCCTATCCAGATCAGCTTCATTCATATATTTAGTCAAAGTCTGGTCACTTTTTCAACTTTTTAAACAGTTGCTGTATGGGGTACTGCTGACTTTCATAGCTTCAGAGCTCTAATTCTGAGTCTCAGGTGTTAACATAAATACCAGAAGTTTCTGGGGATGACCAGGTTATATACAAACAGCTCAGTATCTCAGAATTTAGAAATGGCAGTTACACCTCCTGAATACATGTGATTGCTGAAAGAGTTTACAATCTAGGACTCTTTACAATAGCCCCCAATCTGATAACGCATGCTCTTGACTTCCTTGTTCCTTTGTACCTCTATTTTTCTCTCTCTCTCTCTAATCTCGGCAGTGCTTGCTTCCCTCCACCTGTTCTTTAGCATCCCTGCCAAGTTAGAGTCTTGTCACTGCTTGAATGCCCCAAGTGACGGGGAGGTCCCTACCTCGTAAAGATTTTGCTTAGAAGTTCCCAACTTCAAAATGCTGTCTTCTGGGGACCATGTTTCCTTCCCATATCCTCCTCCCAAGATTTATTTACACTTGCCACTTGCCAGGAGAGAGGCACTTAGGAGTTTAGAGCTGTGCGTCCTCCCTGGCAGGGCCAGCCCCAGTGTGCTGGGGAAGAATGGGGCCAGTCACAGAGGCTCAGCTGTGGCTCCCCTCCGCCCGGCTCCCCGGGCAAAGGCAGCTTTGTGCCCCTTGAGGACAAGGCCCCCCATTGAGGAAGGCCAGAGGACACTGCCGAGGAGCCAGCGATGGCTCGAAACTAAAATTAAGCATTTCACAGAGGGCATATCTGCTCGGAGGCTCCACAGACGAGCTTCTGAGTGCCCTGGCCTGAATGGAGCTCCCAGGCCTGCAGCTTTGAGCAGTGGCCATGTGCAAGGGCACCTCTCATTTCCAGGGACCAAGAAGAGCCCGTCGTCCCCCGGGGTTCGGTTTGACAAAGTTAAAAACATGGAGCACCTTGTTTTCTACCTGGTACTCAGCAAGCCTGGACACCTGCCTGTTGTTGCACGAATGTGCTGGAAGATTCCTCAGATGGCCCAAAAGTTGTTGGGGTTGAGGCAGATGAAGATGGGAGAGCATGTTAAGACGCAAGAAGACTCTGGTTGTGGAGCCAGGAAGAAGGCGAGTGACAGATGCATGCGAGACTTTGCTTAAAAATTTTTATATAGATTTTTAAAATGTTATCTATTGAAAGAATTTGAAGCTTATGTAGAAGTTGCAGAAGTAGTGGGGAGAGTTTCCCCAGCGTCCCTGGGAAGATGTTGCACTTGACGAGGGACGAGGTGAACGCATCAACACTAGAAAACTGGCCCCAGCACAGGTGCCAGCGAGCCAGGCGAGCATGTCTGTTGGCCCCAGTCTTTGCATGCTTTCGCTTATATTGTGTGGGGGGAGTTATGGGCCATTCCTCACCGGAATAGAGTTATGTAACCACCAGCACAAACAGGTGATATTGATGTGTAAGGAGACCCGGCTTGTAGGGGGTGATTGTGGTCAGCAGCGGAGCAGTTGGGCAGCCTGTTTACACCCTGCCGTCTTTCTCAGGTTGTACCCTGCTTCCCTCCTCTGCTCCAGGGGTGGCAGCCTCTTCTTGACCTCCCCACCCCACCCCCGGTATTTATTTTGTCCCTCTGAGCCTGGCACCCCTGCCCTCCTCCATCACAGAATAGCTACCCGCTCCCCAATATCTACTCCACTCCAAGGGGAGGGGTGGCCAGCTCCTTCCACCTGCACCCCCCACCTCCACCAGTACCCTCCCATTTGCATCTCCAGGCTTCTGTTCTCCCTCCTTGTCCGGTGGATGCAGACAAGCTCAGGATACTCCCCTCTGCAAAAGGAGCTGTGCATTGCGCCAGCTCCCCTGCCACCCAGCCGCTGGATCCCACTTCCCAGCAGCTTCCCCTTGAAACAGGCTCAGTCAGGTTTTGGCTGTCGGTTACAGACAACCCCATCAAATGGGCTGGCCCCAGAAGGGAGTTTACTGTGCAAATAACCCAAGCGCTGGCCTATGCTCCCTGGGGTTCTGGTGTGGTGGGACCTGAGGGCTCAAGCCGCACCCCTGGGGAGCTGTGTCTCCCTTGGCCCTCTGTCCTCATCTGTGGAAGGTCAGCTCCCCTTGATGGCTCTGGGGGCAGCTCCAGCCTTGTCACCTCCTTGTCGCTTAGCAGTCTCTGCAAAAACGAAGTTCCCTAGGGAGGCCTTGCAGGAAATAGGGTTGAGGGGAGGATTCACCTCGCTGGGGCATGGACCCCGCCCTGTCCCTGGCACCCCAGTGGGTCAGCTGGGGGAGGTGTCCCCAAACCAAAGGTGGAGTGCTGCTAGATGCAGAGAGTGAGGACAGGACAGGCGAG
This sequence comes from Myrmecophaga tridactyla, assembly GCA_004026745.1. Taxonomy (NCBI): domain Eukaryota; kingdom Metazoa; phylum Chordata; class Mammalia; order Pilosa; family Myrmecophagidae; genus Myrmecophaga; species Myrmecophaga tridactyla. Next base: position 15,425 of record PVIY010044112.1, read on the forward strand.
AACAAGGGCTGTCCCCCGTGGTCCCTGGCAGAGGGGTGAACTTCCCAGGCAATTGCCCTCAGCTTTTGCTCTGAGCCGGTTCTCCCCAGCCCCGTTTGCCTTTGCCACATCACTTATGCCACCAGCTGCCACCCTCTTCCTCAGGGCTCTCTTCCTTGAATTCAAGGAGAAAGTCTGGGTGTGACTTTCTCCTCCACTTCCTTGGCCCCTCTCTTCTATTTTCTCTCCCTCTCATCTCTTTTGGGCATTCTGTCCTAGAATCCTGCTTCTTTCCTCCACTGTGCTTTTTGCATTGAATTCATCCATAATTTTAGGGTTCTTTGTTTAATATTTCTGTCTCCCTCCACCTCCACCCCAATTATAAGCCCTGGGAGAGAACAGACCTCATCTGACTTGTCCCGGTTGCATCTGACAACCTCAGGGACAGCTGCTGGGATATTGTTCTCAAAGTGCTGTGTTGTCTGGGGCAAGTTACTTAACCTTTCTGGTCTAGGTTTCTTTAATGATTGTAACAGGTTCTCACTCCTCAGGTTTGTTGTGATGATACAGGAAACATTTTATGGAAAAGCACTTAGTGCTTAGTTCTTAGTAAGAGCTTCCTGTTGTAGTAAGTGAGTACTGGACAGAAGCCTGGGCCACTTTCACTGACTAGGCAAGCTCCGTAACTCTCTATGCCTCAGTTTCCTCCTCTGTAAAGCCAAGGTGGCGATGCTTCCATGCTGTTGGAGCTGTTAGCACACCGGCAAGGCACATGGCTCTCATAACCCTGTGGAGACGAGACTGTCACACACAACCCAGGTGCCCTTTCTCTGGAGCCGACTGCTTAGCAGCAAGTTGATAACGCCCTTCAAAAGTGACCAAGGCACAATGGCTGAGAGATTCCAAACAGACTTGAGAGGTTGTCCTGGAGGTTATTCTTATGCAGTAAGTAGATATCATCTTGTTATTCAAGATGTAATGGAGAGGCTGGAGGGAACTGCCTGAAAATGTAGAGCTGTGTTCCAGTAGCCATGTTTCTTGATGATGATTATATAATGATATAGCTTTCACAATGTGACTGTATGATTGTGAAAACCTTGTGTCTGATGCTCCTTTTATCTACCTTGTCAACACATGAGAGGAACATATGGAATAAAAATAAATAATAGGGGGAACAAATGCTAAAATAAATTTAGTTTAAATGCTAGTGATCAATGAAAGCGAGGGGTGAGGGGTATGGTAGGTATAATCTTTTTTTTTTTCTTTCCTGTGTTCGTTTTATTTCTTTTTCTATTGTCTCTTTATTTCTTTTTCTGAATTAATGCAAATGTTATAAGAAATGATGAATATGCAACTAAGTGATGATATTGTGAATTACTGATTATGTATGGTGTTTTATTTTGTTTCTTTATTTTTTTAATTAATAAATAAATTAAAAAAAAAAGTGACCAAGACACATGGGATCTGGTCCAATTCACGTTAATGTGCTTTATTACTCACCCACAGTGAACCCCATCTCAGCCCACGCGTCCTGGGTGGGGCCAGCTGTCTCCGCGCCGCATCCCTGTGGTTCATGCCAGCGTGCTCTGCCATCACCCCCGAGTGTCGCCGTTCATGCCACGTGCTCTCCCCGGAGTGTCACCGTTTGTGCCACATGCTCTCCCTGGAGGGTTGCTGTTCATGCCACATGCTCTCCCTGGAGTGTCACTGTTCGTACCATGTGCTCTCTGGGCTTCCTGGGCGCTTCGCCCACCCAAGGTCGGACCTCCATCGGGGGCAGCCTCTGCTCCACCTCAGAGAATTGGATAGTTCTAGTGCTTCTGGGTGAACTCTTCAAAGCACACATGTGCACACACACGTGCAGACACACATACACAACCTTCTCAATCCCAGTTGCTCTTGAGACAGGCCTAGTGTGTGACCCTGGGTGAGTCCCACTGGTCAGGGCAGGCCCTGCTGGACAAAGCGATGGGCGCAATTCACTGGCCCATGGGGGGTCAGGGGCCAGGAGTTCTGCATGGCCAGAGGAGAGAAGGTGTGCTGTGCAGGATTTAAAACCTGGCTGCGTGTCACCCCTTGGTGGGCGCGTTCTGACGCCCACTTTTAACCCACCCATGAGCGTGCCCGCTGGCTGCCAGCGCGAGGTGTGGTTTTAGGAGGCAACTGACCATCAGATAAAACTCTGTATGGCAGGGGTGTATTTGTCTCATTTTTTATTAGAAAATACTGTGTTTCTGTTTATGCTAGATGCCATTTTCCTTTTAAACTCACTCAGGTGAACATTTAAAAAGATATGAGTAGGCCATGGAGTAAGGGTTCTTTCGTGGGCAGACCCTGGGAAACAGGTGACCGAGGGGGTGGACCCGGGAAGGGCGAGCGGGTGATGTGGCTTGTGTCTGCAGGAAGTGCCCTGTGGGGCTTGGAGAGGGACGATGTATAGATAGGGGAGATGCCACAGTTTTGGTGCGCCCCAAGGATCCTGGGGTCTAGAAGAGGGGAGAGGCCACTCACAAAATGTTGCCACAGGGTCGCTGAGCGTGCCAGGGAGGTCGCACAGCTCAGTGCGGGGTTCAGGGAGGAAGGTCGTGTGCGGATGGCTGGGGTGGGGGAGGATTTGGTAGAAGGTTCATGAAAGAGAGGGGGTGTCTGTGGGGATTCCAGGTATGGGTGCCATTCACCACCATTGCAGGGTGGGCGTCAGCGTAGGGCTAGGAGCTCTGTGCCGGCCAGGGTGCTGCTGTCCACAGCAGGTGGCTGTGCTCTGATGCCCGCCTCCGGGCCCCCTGGGGGCATAATCAGCGACAAGAGGCCCTGGGATAAGACCTAGCCCAGCCTGACTCACACTTTTACGTGCACAAGCACTTCCGTGTGCAAACAGGTCACCTGGGGACCTCGCTACACAAGGATCTGGGTCTGTGGGGGCTGGAGGGGCCTGAGACCCTGCATTTCTGAGGAGCCCCCAGAAGCTGCTGCTGCTCGAATGCCCTTTCTCTTCTGTCCCCCCGACTGTGACTGGGGAAGCTTGCTGGCCCCTTTCACCAAGGGCAGGAGAAGCGGGAATGCTAAGCAGTAACCCTGGTCCTTGAATGGCTGAGGAGGGGGCACCCTGGCGGGGAGGGGGTGTTGTCTTATTCTAGTAGAGGTGGCAGGTGGCTCAAGAAAGGAAGCAAGCGTGGGCCAGGGGTGCCAACTCACAGATTTTGCTCAAATAGGGATTTTGAAAGAAAAGGACAATAGTAAAGAAAAACAAAACGTCCATCCTTTCCTGAAGAAATGGACTTTCAGACCCACAGAGGCAGGAAGCCTGTGCTGGCGGTGGGGCCCATCCTCTGAAGAGCCCAGCGCAGCCTGGGGGTCGCCTCCCCGCACTTACCTCGGCTCAAAGGCTGGTGCAGGTCGGCAGGCTGTGGGGGCTGTGGCTGCAAGAAGGGGGGTTTGCGTGCTGCCCCCGCGTCGGCCCCCGTGCACGGAAGCCCGGCGCAGGAGACTCGAGCTCCTGCCTCTGGCGGGCAGCGGCGCGGGCTGAGCGCAGCCTTCCTCCCGCGCTTCCCACCCGCAGCTTCATCCCGGGTGCGCTGAGCAGAGGGGCCTCATGGGCTCTGGGCCCCTCACGGAGCCTGGCCACCCCTGGGCAGCCCAGGTTACATGGGGGTGCTTCGGGGTTGGCGGCTAGAGCGGGAGGAAGTCCACTGGGCCCCCTCCTCCTCCCTCCAGCAGGCCCCGACTGCCTGGCTGATTTTCCTTCCAGAAAGCACATCCCTCCTGTCTCAATCCTTGGGGGAATCGCCGTCACCCTCCAGGGAAAGGCTGGCCATGACCCATCGCCGCCGTTAAAGCCGGCCACCCTCCAACCTGGCGATTGCTTCTTAGACGGACACATGGCTGAGGTGTGACCAGTGGTAGACTGCCTGCTTAGCTAACCACGTCTTCCCTCTGTGCCTGAGCTGGTCTGAACTGGGCACCTGTCATTTGCAACTGAGAGTTCTGATGATGGGGGAGCTCAGGGGAAGGAAGTGACTTTCCCAGATCACAGGGCTAGTGAGAGTCCTGGGGAAGGAGTCCACATGCTTGCATCCTTTCCCCATATTCCCCACTCCCCTACTGCCAAGCAGAGACCCAGTCCCTGGAAGATGCTAAAATTAATCCATCTTCTCTGTCAGTCTTCTGGTATCTCCTTGGAAGTTCCAGAAAGTCCTAGAAAGTTTTCCAGAGTAGACTGTCCATGGTGCTGTGTGGAAGTTGATGAGGGGTCAGCGGCTTTTGCTGGTAGGAGGACGTGGGCTCCTCCCCCCACCCACTGATGACTTAGCGATGCTAAGGGTTAAAATTTTTTTTCACAAAAGTTGGGTTTTGCAGATTAGAAGCCCATATACTTCACCCCATTTGTATTGCCTGGGTTTGCATGTCACAGATGGCTCTATAAGTCATTGGATTTCAGGAACAGCTAATGATATATTTAATAACAAAGCACCCATACCCACAACTTATTATCTCCTGTAGCTTTGGACTCTT
>PVIY010044113.1:0-19917 GCA_004026745.1 Myrmecophaga tridactyla
GCACAGCCTCACCCTGCCCTCCCTGAGCTCAGTGCATCCATTTACGGCACCCCCTAGGCCCACGCATGCACATGGGCTGCATGTTACAGCAGTCCTAGAACCGCACATGCGCACAGCCCTCAGCCTCACTTCCTAGCTCTGAGAAAGGGCCAACCTGCACAGCCGAGTCACATCTGCCCCCAATCCACGAAGGCGTAATGTCAGCCTGCTGCCACAGACCTGCGCATGCACAGAAAGGGCCCTGTGCCTTAGACCAATGCACAGAAGGGTTACATCCCCCAGACCAGTACACCTGCACAGCTACAGCCTCCCTGTCCACTGGGTGCCCATGTTCACAAGCACCAGCATAACACCCCCAACCTGTGCCCAAGCCTGCCCTGAAACAAATCATGGCACTGAGTGCTCCACCCTGTGTCCTGCTCCCTGCTGTACAACCATCCCACAAACACAAGGCCTTAGACTACTGAAAGAAATCAACTCCCAGAGTAAATCAATCAAGATATCTACATGCCACAAAGACAGCAGAAGATCATTAAACATACCACAATGCAGACAAACATAGCCCTGCCTAATGACCAAATTAAAACACCTGAGGAGACATAGCCATTGTAACAACTAATCAAAGATGTTCCTACCACTCAGCTTAATAAAATAAGTGGGATAGCAAATGACATAAAGGAGATAAAGATAGTAGAAAAGCACAAAGAGGAAATCGAAAGAATACATAGAAAAATAGCAGAAATCACAGAGATTAAAGACTCTGCAGACCAAATAAAAAACCTACTAGAGGCGCACAACACCAGTTTGAAGAGAAAAAAAAAAATAAGTGATATAGAGGACAGGATAATTCACTTCGAGGACTCAAAACAGCAAATGGCAAAAAAGATGGGAAAAATGGAATGGGAACTCAGGGAATTGATAGACAAAACAAAGCACACACATATAAAAATCACAGGGGTCCCAGAAGGAGAAGAGAGGAGTAAAGGGCTAGGAAGAGTAGTTGAGGATATAATGGAGGAAAACTTCCCAACCCTCATAAAGGACATAAATATACAAGTCAAAGAAACCCAAAGAACTCCAAATAGAATAAATCTGAATAGGCCTTCCCCAAGACACATACTAATCAGTCTGTCATATGTTGAAGAGAAGCAGAAAATCCTGAAAGCGGCAAGAGAAAAACAATCTACATACAAAATCAAATGCTTCTGTACCTCAAAAGACTTTGTTAAAAAGGTGAAGAGGCAGTCAACTCAATGGGAGAAAATATTTGGAAATCACATATCAAAGGTTTGATTTCCTGTATATACAAAGAAATCATACAACTCAACAACAAAAGAACAAACAATTCAATTATAAAATGGGCTAAAGATATGAATAGGAATTTTTCTGAAGAGCACATACAGATGGCTAAAAAGCACATGAAGAGATGCTCATTTTCACTGGCTATAAGGGAAATGCAAATCAGGACTACAATGAGATACTACCTCACACCTATAAGAATGGCTGCTATTAAACAATCAGGAAACAGTAAATGTTGGAGAGGTTGTGGAGAAACTGGGACACTTATGCACTGGTGGTGGGAATGTACCATGGTGCAGCCACTATGGAAGACTGTTTGGTGGTTCCTTAGGAAACTAAATATGGAGCTGCCCTATGACCCAGCAATAGCACTACTTGGCATATACCCAGAAGAGCTGAAAGCAATGACACAAACAGACATTTGCACACCAATGTTCATAGCAGTATTATTCACAATCGCCAAAAGATGGAAACAAACCAAATGTCCATCAACAGATGAGTGGATCAACAAAATGTGGTATATACGTATGATGGAATATTATGCAGCAGTAAAACAAAATGGCATCCTAAAGCACATGACAAGATGGATGAGCCTTGAGGACATAATGCTGAGTGAAATTAGCCAGACACAAAAGGACAGATACTGTATGATTCGACTTTTATGACCAGCATAAAGGTATAATCAGAAACTCATAACAAATAGAATACAGGGGACTTAGAGATACATAGAAGCTAGAGATGGGTGAACCGTTAGCTAATGAGGTTGAACTCCAATGTAAGGGATAGATGGTAGTGAAGGTGATTCTTTAGTGGGCCTAGAAGTAATATTACCATATTGGAGATGAACAAGATTGAAAGGGTTGTATAGACCTATGTGTTCCACTGACTCACATTAGAAATATGAATGAGTTCTTGTAAGAATTACTTCAAAGATATGATTCTTGTATAAAGAGTGCTTAAGTGCAGGGTACAGAGGGAAAACTGCTATTGCATGCGATGAGCTATGTTCAAAAGGAAACCATCAGCACTACCACAGCAACAGTAGAATTAAATAATGGGGGAAGAACAAGAGTTAAGAGGAGGTTTAGAGCTCCTATTGGTGAGGGTGTGTTAATTGGTTTTCTGTCTCTTGGGAACAATAAAATTATCTAAGCTTGAGAATGTTGATGGACTGTGGACTTTGGGCCCTCTATATGGTGCCCAACGAATGCAGGTGGCTGAAGGATGCACTGACGGAAAAGTAGATGGCAAATGATGGTGTAAACTTATGAACGAAGGCTGTGCTGCCACAAAAAGGAACACTGGTGCGAGGCATGCAGCGATGTGAATGAACATGTGGGACATTTGGTAAGACAAAATAAGTCAGAAACAAAAAAAACAACAATGGTATGGTCACCTTTAGAAAATGCTTATAAGAAAACAGGGGCCTAGATTGTAAGCTTTTAGAGCAGACACATTAAGTCTCGAGTGGTGATTATTATTTCTGGATTTTGAGAGGCTGTTTTTTATATATGTAACCTGATATTTAGAGATAAGAACAAAGCTGAACAGGTTGCGGTTAAAGTAATTAAGAACGTAAGGGTAAGGAAGACAGGGTCTATATTTTAGAACCACACATACTCTTTGAGACCAGTGGAAGAAAGGTTTATTTGATCTGGAACTGAAATTTTCTGTAGTGCATAATCTAATTCAACCTATCTGTACAGGGCTCATTTGAACAACTGAAACACAGGGAGCACAGAATGAGAAAGAGGTCCTTTAACCCTGTATAGATTATTGTAATGCCTGGAAACATCCTAGAGTAGATTAACCAGATAATCAAAAAGTATTGACAAAGTTCCCTGAGGGAGAGGAGAAAGACTATGGAACTATTAACCCTTACCATCAGGGAATTACCTGATACTGTGTCAAACTTTAGGAACACCCAAATCAACAGGCCATGCCCTCGATCATGAGGCTTACTCTTGTGAAGCTTATATAGGTAGCATAGAAGCTTAGACTACCCTGTAGGCATACCTAAGAGTTACTTCTCGAGGTCCTCTGTTGTTACTCAGATGTGGCCTCAGTCTCTCCAAGTCCAACTCTGCAAGTGAAATCATTGCCCTACCCCCTATGTGGGTCATGACATCCAGGGGTAAAAGTCTCCTTGGCGACGTGGGAAAGGACTCCCAGGGATGAATCCAGACCTGGCACCATGGGATCAACAATTCCATCCTGACCAAATTGGGGAAAAGAAGTGTAACAAAGTATCAGTGGCAGTTCAAATAGGGTTGAGAGGCTACTTTGGAGATTACTCTTAGGCAAGCTTCAGGTGGACCTTGCTTCTTATCATAACCTGCCAACCCCCACACAGGACCATTCCAGCCAATCCTAAATAACACCTAGGACAATTTATACAATTCTACATGGGTTCCAGGCACTAGAGTAACTTGCCAGAAACCTACAACCTCCAGATGGGTCCCTGGTCCAGATAAGTCCTGAAACCTAACCCAGACTCTCCAGAACATCAGACAGTTCCATCCTCCTACCCCATATTAGTGACAGACCCTTCCAATATCAAAAATTTAGAATTGCCATAGCCCAAACAATCCCAATGAGAGGTACGGAAAGATCAAAGGAGATGGAAGAATTATACAGAGAAGATAGGACTTAACAAATGAATATGAATGCTGAATCATTAAATTGATATTTCTTTTAGTCTTCAGTACTTTAAAGCAGCTAGAAGTAAAAACCTATAACTGTAAAATTGTAACCCATGTCAAAGCCTGAAATATGTTCTACAACTTAATTGTGGTGCTATGGTTGGAAATTTATAGCTTTTTTGTACATATGTTATTGGTCACAAAAAAAGAAGGAAAAAAAAGTCGACTGTGATGATAAAAAAGTATTTAAGCCCACTAGCCTCCGATATTCTGGAGCAGCTAAAAGGAAAAATATGAGAGAAGTGTATGGTAGCCACGACAAACTCTGGGATCTATCCTGTAAACCACTTTTTGAAGAGTGCTTTGAAAACTATTGCTTTTTTATTTCTTTGCTTTGTATGTATGTTATACTATACAATAAAAAAAGTTAAAAGAAAAAAAAAAAAGTCCTTGGTATGTTCCAGGGCTGGTCCTCCTCATTGATGATTTCTAAAACTATAATCTCCTCCTTTGCCTGGGCCATAGCTTCCTGTTTTTTGGATGTTTTGTTACCTTTTGCTGAAACCTGGGCATCTTGATATTTTAATGTGTTATTGCCTGAAGTTAGACTGTGAACCATGTGTTCTTTAAACTTGTATCGAGTTAGTGTTATCACAGAGCTTTCCTTGAATTCCAGGAGCTAACAAAAAAGAAGAACGAGGGAGAAGAAACACCTTTCTCAGTCTTTGCAGACTGACCTGTGTGGGTGCTCTCCTCCAGGCTTATCTATGCAATGATTTCAAGAATAGCTCCAGGCCAAAGAATAGGGCTCTCTGGTCCTTTCTGTACATGCACTTGTCTTAGTCATGTGCATGTGGTCCTGGGAATTTCCCCATTTAATAGTTATGAATGTCCCATATAACCTGAGACGCAGTTTCCTCACAGTTCCAGGCACTATACTGTATCTTCTAAAGCCAGCATCCCTTGTCCTAGGCAGCATGACATGACTCCTTTCCCACATTCTTCTGTAGGAGAGCTATGTGAACTACCTTGGTCAATTGACTTCTGGCAATGGTCTAAAGCAGACTCAATGGGGAACGCACAGTCTCCTCAACAAATGTTGCTAGAAAAAACTGGACATCCACATGTAAAAGATTGAAAGTGGGGCCTTATCTCAAACCACAAATGAAAACTCTAAATGGATCAGAGACCTAAATATAAGAAGTAAAACTACAAAGCTCTTAGAATAAAGTATTCAGGAGCTTGTATTTGTAATAGATTATTAGTGTTCACACCAAAAGCAAGGGCAACAGAAGAAAAAAGTAAACTGAACTTCAATAAAATTCAAAACTTTTGTGAATCAAAGGGTATTATCAAGAAGTGAAAAGATAACCTTCAGAATAAGAGAAATATTTGGAAATCATATAAATGATAAGGGCTTAATATCCAGGATATATTAAGTAATCCTACAACTCAACAGCAAAAAGACAAATAATCCAATTAAAAAATTAGACGCAAGACTTGGATATCTCTCCAAAGAAGATATATAATTGACCAATATGCACATGAAAAAAAATGCCAACATCATTAGCCATCAGAGAAATGCAAATCAAAACCACAATGCAATACCATTTCATGCCCAACAGAATGGCTACTATTTAAAAAATTGGAGAACAACAAGTGTTGGCGAGGATGTGAAGAAATAGGAATACTTGTTCATTTTTGGTGGGAATTATGATGCAGCCTCTGTGGAAAACAGTTTAGCAGTTCCTCAGAAAGCTAAGTATAGAATTATGATCTGCAGTCCCACTCCTAGGTATAAATCCCCCAAATTGAAAGAAGAACAGACACTTGCACATCGATGTCCATATCAGCAGTATTCACAATTGCCAAAAGGTAAAAGCTATCCAAGTGTCCAACAAGCAATGGATGATAAACATAATGTGGTATATAAATACAATGCAATAGTAATAATCCGTAAAAAAAAATGAATTAATACATGCAACAAAATGAATGAACCTTGAGCACATCATGTTGAGTGAAATAAGTCAGACACAAAAAAACAAAAATTGTATGATTTCACCTATATGAAATAATTAGAATATGCAAATTCAGAGTAGGAAATTACAATACAGGTTACCAGGGGCAGAGATGTGGATGGGGAATGGAGAGTTAATGCTTACTTGGTACAGAGTTTCTACTGGTTGATGTTGAAAAGTTTGGGTAATGAATTATGGTAATGGTAGCTCAACATTATGAATGTAATTAACAACACTGAATTGTATACTTGAAAGTGATTAAAATGGGAAATTTTATGTTGTATATATGTTACCAGAATGAAAAAATTTTTTAAACTCATAGATCTGTAAAAATAAATAAATAAATGTTAAAAAAATAGAAAACAATAGCTATCATTTGAGCCAACACTAGGTGACAGGTGGTGTGCTGAGGTCTAAGGATGGATAAATAATAGACAGTTCCCACCTCCCTCAGATTTTCTTTGACTGATAAGTGTAAATGTCCAAATGACCCTACACACATATGCACACATTAATGGCAAACCCATTTAACAAAGTTCTATTCAGGACCAATCATTTATTTTCGCTGGATAGAGCCATATTTTAAGATGGCCTTAGCTTTTTGTCCCTTGGGTTTTTTGGACAGCATTTCCTATAGCAGATTCTAATGTAGTTTGTTAAAGTTTATTATTTTCTCTCATAAAAATAAAACACTCATAATGAACACAAAACTTAATAAGGAAAATTTTAAAACATACTTAGAATCCCAGTACCAGTAACATTTTATTTCTTTCCGGGTACTTTTTAATCTATCTAGAGCCAGAATATTAAGCTATATAACCAAGTCTTCAAAGGTTAGACTCAATTTTCATCTCAAGAGTTTCATCTCAGAACTTTCCTCCTCAGATAGTTCCTCCCTGCAAGTTCCCAGTTTCGGTGAATAGTCAGAGGATTTTCTCAGTCACCTGAGTCAGAAGCTTGGAATCATACTTGACTCTTCCATTCCCTCTCTGGTCCCCCACCCCTGTTAGTTATTCTGCCTTCAAAAAATCTCTCAAATGCATCCACTTCTCTCTTTTTCACCACTTCTGAGAACCCAACAGAGGCCACTGCCATTTACCACTGAAGCTTCCCAACCAATCCTTCAGCTCTAGCATTGCCCCATCCCACTTGGTTTCTAACAACACAGAAATGTAATTACTGATTGCGACACTTCTTTGTATAAAACTCTTCTGTTGCTTTTAGGGTAAAGTCAGAGCTTAAGTTCCAGGGCACACTACATGCTCTTCTTCACTTCCTAACTCCTCCTCATGCTTCAGATCACAACTTAAAATTCATTTCCTTGGGAAACCTACCATCCATTAAGTCAGATATGATGCTCCTATTATATATTTCTAATAACTCATTTACTCATTCATTCACTCATTCATTCACTCAAAAAATGTTTACTGAATGTCTATTACACATGAGGCATTGTGACAGGTAATGATAAGTAAGCAGTATCATGGTACCGGCCCTTAATGAACTTACAATATAAAGGGAGACAGACATCAAACAGTTAATAATCCAAATAAATATACAATTACCAGTTTCATAATATAAGAAGCCCTGTGAAGACAATGAAATAATCTGTGTAAGGGAAACAGCTTAGTAAGTTTGAGGAACTGAAAGAAGATCAGCATGGCTAGAGAAAAGTGAGAGAAAGAGGTATATATTTCCTGTTGTTTCATGATCTCTCTTCCCATAAAATTGTAAGGGAAATTAAAACACCTAGCACAGAATGGGCACACAGGATGTAATTAAAAAATTTTCTTTGAAGGAATGAATGAATAAATGAACATATATGCAAAGGTTTAGGGGTTCTTTTTTAATTTGAGTAGAAACAATACTGCGTATTTTAATACTGTGTATATAATTCCATATCCTGCTTCTTAAACCTTAACAATGTGTAATAAGCTTTTTTCATATGATCATATATTTTAAAGTTTAAATGATATTGAGTCAAATAGATTCATTCATGTTATTAACACATTTATTCAATGCATACTTATTGAGAGTCAATTAAGTACCAGGGACTGTTCCAGGTGATAAGACGGAGAAGTAATTAAAACAAAGTCTCAGTAGCCATTTTAGTGAATGAGACAGATAAACAAACAAACAAAAAACAGTAATAAATGCTATGTAGAAAATTACAAGTGTTCCTTACTATACAAAATCATTTGGTTTCTGAATTGGATATCCAGATCAAATAGCCATGGATATTTTCCAAATCTTTTCAATTCTTAAATTTCAGATAGCAAGAAGTAAAAGTTCAGAAAGTAAAGGATTTATCAAAAAGTTTCTTTGACTCTCTTCAGTTCTCAAGATGAGATAGTGAAGGATATCTGTCGAACAGAGAGAAGGAAAAGAGTGGGGAAAGGTGCTACTTTAGACAGGGTGGTCAGAGCCTTGAATGAAGTGAGAAAATAATTGATGCAGATATCTGAAGGGAAGTATTCTAGGCAGAAGAAATAACAAATGCAAAGGCCCTAAGATAAGGATATGCTTGGCACATTCAAGGAATAGCCAGGAAGTTGGTATAGTGTTTCTAAAGTAGCATCCCCTCCAACATCGATCTCTCTCTCTCTCTTCTTCCCTGACTCCATTTTTGTTCAAAACATTTATCAGGACCTGATATATGCTTATTTGTCTTTTAGGAATCCTATGACAATTATCAAACACACGCACCTGATGCTGAAATGATTCACTTTAGGAGACCCCAGAAATCATGAACATCAATTAGTTTGTTTTCAATATAGAGCTTCTTGGTTTGATAAATAGTTACCCTAAGGACACACCATGGTCACCAACTATGAAATCCTCTGGAAAAAAAAGTATATTTTATATCCTTTGCACTGAAACTCCTAGTCCTGGCAGACAGACAAGTCTCTCTGTTTCAGAGAACATCAAATAGCTGGTGCCAACAATGTATCATTGTTTTCTCTGGCATTTAATCATATTTATCACACTGGCTCCAATTTCTTACTTCTTTAAAGAGAACTGCTATTATGGTTCCAGTGAACTAAAAATACTCTACTGTTAGGCAATTAATTTCAAATGACTTGTTTAAATCTAATTTAAACTACCTGAAAAAAGAACCTGACCAGCACCTTGTCTTCATTACACACCTTAAGCCTTCCATAAAGTCTTGCTTATTTAGACTGAATAGATGTCAATATGTGGGTTTGACTTTATTGCATTCATTAATATTAACATTGAAATACACTGGCTGCCAGGAAGTTCCAGTTCTCTTGAAAAAGCTACCAAAAGCATTGATTTTAGAATAATTTGAGGATTCTCTAAATTCTACTTAATGTTTGTTTATACATATAAATTATGTTTTACTAAATGTAGAGAAATAAATACTTACAAAACATTGGGAATCTTACTTAGTAAAACTCAAAGGGAAATCCAGATTTTGTGTGGCCTGAAGCACATGCAAATTGAGTGGCCCCCTCTAAATCTAAGAATACAAAATTAGGTACAAAAGCAAATATTTAGTGAGAATAAATCTCAAAGAAATCATAAAAAAAAATGTTAGAGTCTTAGAGATTCATGCTCCTGTCTCTGAGATCTCTCTCTTTTTTTTTTTTAATTTGCATATAGGCAGGAGGCACCAGGGATCGAACTCCAGACCTCCAGCACGGCAGGTCGGAGCTCTGCCTGCTGAGCCACGGCAGCCGCCCTCTGAGATCTCTTGAACAATAGAAATGCTTAGATAGAAATGCTTCTTGACTACAACTTAAGTTCTCCACCTAGAACACACTACAACTTCCACTATCTCATAGGGCCCATGCAGATGTGGAACTTTGAGCATAAGCTTCATTAGCTTCATTGGAACCCCCATCTCCGGCAAAACCCTCTCAGCTTGCGTTCAAGCTCCAGCAAGACATACAAGGAAAAATTAAAATAAAAGCTAAAAAGAATTAAAATCCTAAGAGCAAGATAAGGTATAACCAGAGAACAAACAGAAAAATCACGAAGCAGGAGAGACGGGGAAATATCTAAATTGGTTTTGAACAATTTAAAATTGGGCTGTGTTCAGGCAGCCTATTCACATGGTGCTTGGAATGTGCAATAAGTGATAGGGCAAATTCTTAAAGGAAGTTGGGTTCGGTCAGACGTTACCTCTTTCTTCCCTATCACCTCTTAATAACTGACCGAATAGTTAGCTTTGATTCTCACACCTACCTGACTCATAATTAGCAGATCTCAAGGTAGTATCCTTATGTCTGACTTTGGACATATATCCAGCATCACTAAGTTCTATCATTTGTCCCTGATATCCTGATTCTCAAACTCAGGCCCAGTCCCAACCTGCTAGCAAATAGAACAGCACTCATGCTTTGTTCTGAACCCCAGAGACATCAAAGCACACCATTGCTGGGTGTAGGAGCTATAACTAATCTTATAGCAATCCCATGGACAAATCTGTCAGGCAAATTACCAAGCTCCTAGGAGTCAACTAACTTCCAGGGTTTGAATCAGTCTTTCAGCTCTAAGAATTTACAATAATTATTTTTAAACATAGCTATAACTCCAACTTAAATGTAAGCTCCCTAACAGAAGACCTCATTCTAAATGCATTTCTGGACAGTCCCTCCACACTCAAACCCTTTCCTAATGCCTTAACTGTGTTCAATCAACACCCACTGAACAATCCTATTATTCCAGCTGTCCCTAAAACGTTATTGTTCTACTGAAATTAAAATTATTACCATGCATTGCCGTATACAATATCAATCAAAAATGAAACACAGACTTTTCTTTAAATCTGAGCCATGTATTTTGTTCTGTGCAAAAAAAATAGTGGCCTATTTATAAAATAATGCAACATTTTACTTTGGTTGCAAGAAGAAAATTGCTGCAAAGGTGAAATTATTTCAATATAAATGACATAATAAAAAGCTGAATACCAGAAAGATCTATACTTCAGTTGAAAACATACAGACTTGTGAAAATACATGATACAACAAAATATAATAAAATTTATCCTTGAGATTATTTTAAGAGGGGACATAGTTTTGAAATGAGAACACATTTCTCAAGTTATAACAACGATATGGCTGTTCACCCCTAAAACTGTCATTTTTTTTTCAAATGATAAAATTCTCCAATCCATTTTCAAATGCCTTCCTGTTTGTGGGAAAAGAAGGGAGGAGCTACTTCGATAAATCCCTTCAAAGGCACTATCGACCCAAGTGACAGCAGAAAATATTCTGAAAGAGGAAAGCTAAGAAACTTTACCCCTTATCTTTCCTTTTATCATCATATCCTGTTCCATTACTCATCCTCCTGTCAGAGGTATAAAGTAGACTGGCACTGACAATCTGCAGACAACATCAATTCACATAGAAATTGTTATCCAAATGTTGATACATGGGTCAATCTTTGGTAGCTCTATACTTATTTTCTAAGATAATATTTAAGATACTATAGAGTTCCCAGGCCAGGCCACAGTACCCAGGTAAATTCACAGTACAGTTGAAACAGTAAAACTTCACAGTACAAAAATATTCAATAAACACTACCACAAAAGTAACAGTATTTCAGTTAATTATGGGAACATGTCTCTGCATTCTTTCAAGTTCTACTTTAGGTCAACTGCTTTATATTTATATACAGAAGTTCATAACCTGGGAAGTAGATATTAGTAAAAGACTGCTATCAAAAAGGTCTAAATTATCACAAACCTACCTGAAAATCTAGATATTTTTATTTCAAAAACTCATCAAAATAAATTTTAAAAAATAAATACGAACCCTCATACCTAAAAGGCTAAACTTTTGAAGTTTTTTTTTAGTAGGATTTAAAAAAAAATCACTTTATTAACTTAATGTGGGACAGTTTACAAAAATATATTTAGAAATATCACTCTATTTATTTTTATTTATTTATTTTTTAATACATGGGCAGGCACTGGGAATCAAACCCAGGTCTCCAGCACGGCAGGTGAGAAGTCTGCCACTGAGCCACCGCTGCCCACCCTAAGTAAAACTATAATGCTCTTTTTCAATCCTTAGAATGAATATTTAAATGTCTGGGGAGATTCAAAGTCCTGCAGAGACAGGATTATTGCTGCTGTAGAAGCTACTTTCTAGAGTCCCATTAAGACCATCCATAACCAATATCAAGTAGTTCTGCAGGTTCTGAAGGGCGTTCTAACACTGGAGGGACACTGCCAATCCAGGACACCACCTATCCAATATACTACATGCAAAGGATGATGTGAAGAACTGTCCCAGGCAAGTTTTTTTCTCTAGTTCTAGTTATCTGCCATCTGGGACCATATTATACTTTTGAGTCTCAGGGCCCATCAGGTGGACCTGAGCTAGTGAATGGGAAAGGGGCAATGGCGATAAGTATGTATGTGCGTAGGGGGGAGGAGGGAATAGATGCTGGAGAAGAGAAGCAAACTAATTGTATACCCTATTAGAAACTTGGCACCTGACACTTCTTACATATAAGACTGCGTAATATTGTGAGACCGGCAATACAATCCCTGTTTTACATATAAGAATACTGAGGATTAGAGAACTCAGTGCCCAAGGTCAGGCTGTTGGTGAATGATGGAGCTGGAATCTAGATCCTGGTCTGTGTGACTCAAGTTACAGTCCCAGTCTTTCAGAGTAGGGTCTACCACCATCATCTCCTAAGTTCCTGAAGAGTTCTGCTAGCACAGTGTCATAACCCGAAAAACATATGAGCTTTATTATATTACGCTTTCTATGTATGATAAAATAGATACAAAATAAAGCCTGTAGACCCACAGAAAATTATTTTGTAGTGCTCACATAATATAAGAAACTGAATAATCATCCATTTCCTTTCATTATTTTTTAACTTTTCTGGTTCAGTATAATTATGTTCCTTTTATTTCTGAGTGTTTCTTTATTATGTATATCACAATATTCTGTTGTCCCTGTATGATCCCTAAGAGTCCTTTGTAATATAAATCAAGGGTGCTAGCAACCATGGAAATCTTGACTGTAAATCTCCTGATTCTGTGCTGCTAAAGAAAACTTTAGCTTTCAATAATCTACCATTTAACTCCTGCTTTGTTTAAATCATCATCATTCTACCAACCTTCTACACCTAAGAAAATTATGTGAAATAACTGTTTAAATCAAAGTAAATAACCTCTTAAGACAAAGGTCAGAAAATAAAATACTTCAAAGACTTTTTAAAATGCCTCCAGTTTTTAAAATATATTTTTGAAAATGGCTAAGCAGATTTTATTTAACTTAAAGCATCTAAATCATATCACAGGGGAAATCAACCATGAGAAATTGTAGCTCCATATGTAGCTATATCTTTAAAATGTTTTTTATTGTTAAATATAACATATATACAAAGAAAAGGGAAAAAAAGGAATGATTTTCAAAGTATACTTCAATAAGAACATACAGAACAGATTTCAGAGTTTGTTATGGGTTACCATTCCACTATTTCAGATTTTTCCTTCTAGCTGCTCCAAAACACTGGAGGCTAGAAGAAATGCTTTTTTTCCCTTTTTTTGTGAAAAATAACATATATGCTAAAAAGCAATAAATTTCAAAGCACATCACAACAATTAGTTGTAGAACAGATTTCAGAGTTTGGTATGGGTTACAATTCCCCATTTTAGGTTTTTACTTCTAGTTGCTCTAACATACTGGAAACTAAAAGAAATATCAATATAATGATTCAGCATTCATACTCATTTGTTAAACTCTACCTTCTCTTGTATAACTCTACATCACCTTTGATCTTTCTCCCACTCTTTAAGGGTATTTGGGCTATGCCTAGTCTAACTTTTTCATGTTGGAAAGGACTGTTGATAATATGGGATGGGGGACAGAACAAGTTGATGTTGTGGAGTGGCTGGACCCTCTAGGTTTCAGGATTTTTCTGGTCCAGGGAGGTAGTATGTTTCTGTAAAGTTACCCTAGTGCATGGAAACTTTGTAGAATCTTATATGATGCCATATGTATTCTTTAGGATTGGCAGGATTGGTTTTGGTTGGGGTTTGGCAAGTTATGATAGGTAGCAATATATCTAATGAATGCTTGCGTAAGAGTGACCTCCAGAGAAACCTCTCAACTCTATTCGAACTCTCTCAGCCACTGATACCTTATTGGTTACACTTCTTTTCCCCTTTTTGGTCAGGGTGGTATTGTTGATTCTATAGTGCCAGGATGGGACTGGCACTGGGAGTAGTTTCCCACACCGCCAGGGAGACTTCCATCCCTGGATGTCGTGTCCCATGTAGGGCGGAGAGCAACGATTTCACTTGCAGAATTGGGTTTAGAGACAGAGAGGTCACATCTGAGCAACAGAAGGGGTCTTCTGGAGGTAACTCTCAGGCATGGTTATTCATAGGCTAAGCCTTTCTGCTACATACATAAGTTCCACAAAAACAAGCTTCAAGATGAAGGGTCTGGCCTATTGATTTCGGTGTCCCTAATGTTTGGTACAGTATCAGGGGTTGCCCCAGTGGTAAAGTTTATTAGTTCCATATTTTTTCTCTCATCTCTCAAGGGACTTTGCCAATACCTTTTTTTTTTAAACAGGGGCAGGCACCGGGAAACGAACCTGGGTCTCTGGCATGGCAGGCAAGAACTCTGCCACTGAGCCACTGTAGCCATCCCTGCCAATACATTTTTTTAAAATAATTTATTTGTTAATTAAAAAATAAAGAAACAAAATAAAACAACATACATAATCAGTAATTCACAATATCATCACTTAGTTGCATATTCATCATTTCTTAGAACATTTGCATTAATTCAGAAAAAGAAATAAAAAGACAATAGAAAAAGAAATAAAACGAACACAGGAAAATAAAAATAAAAAATAAAAAAAAGATTATACCAACCATACCCCTTACCCCTTGATTTCACTCATCACTAGCATTTCAAACTAAATTTATTTT
The DNA here is from genome assembly GCA_004026745.1 of Myrmecophaga tridactyla. NCBI lineage: Eukaryota > Metazoa > Chordata > Mammalia > Pilosa > Myrmecophagidae > Myrmecophaga > Myrmecophaga tridactyla. The sequence continues at coordinate 14,892 of PVIY010044113.1, forward strand.
AGCATTTGTTCCCCCTATTATTTATTTTTATTCCATACGGTCTACTTTTTTGTTGACAAGGTAGATAAAAGGAGCATCACAGACAAGCTTTTCACAATCACAGTCACATTGTGACAGCTGTATCATTATTCAGTCATCCTCAAGAAACATGGCTACTGGAACACAGCTCTACATTTTCAGCCAGTTCCCTCCAGCTTCTCCATTACATCTTGAAAAACAAGCTGATATCTACTTGATGCACAAGAATAACCTCCAGGATAACCTCTCAACTCTGTTTGGAATCTCTCAGCCATTGACACTTTGTCTCATTTCCCTCGTCCCCCTTTTGGTCGAGAAAGTTTTCTCAATCCCTTGATGCTAAGTCTCAGCTCATTCTAGGGTTTTTCTCAATCCCTTGATGCTGAGTTTCCGTTCGTTCCAAGATCTCTGTCCCACGTTGCCAGGAAGGTCCACACCCCTGGGAGTCACATCCCACGTAGAGAGGGGTAGGGTGGTGAGACTGCTCGTTGTGTTGGCTGGAGAGAGGGGCCACATCTGAGCAACAAAAGAGGCTCTCTTGGGGGTGACTCTTAGGCCTAAATTTTAAGTAGACTTGACCTATCCTTTGCAGGGTTAAGTTTCATATGGACAAACCCCAAGACTGGGGGCTCAGCCTATAGCTTTGGATGTCCACACTGCTTCTGAGAATATCAAGAATTCAACTTGGGGAAGTTGAATTTTTCCCCGTTCTCACCACTCCCCAAAGGGGGCTTTGCAGATACTTTCCCACTCACTGATCGAATCACTCTGGGATTCATCGGCGCATCACTCTGGACAAACCAGCAAAATCTCATGTCCTACCTGAGATTCCAAGTTCTTATGGCGTTCAATCAAACTATCTACATAAGTTATATTAGGAAATGCACTAGTCAAAATATAAATTTTGTAACAAACATTTTTTGCTTTAGTCTCACACAGAAGGTGACATTTTAAAATATTAATTACCATCTATTTTCAGTACCCTGCAATAATGACATTCCTTTGTTATTCCTCATGCAAAAACATTTTTTAAATTGTACCTTGTATATTTCACTATTATTATACACTCTAGGCATTCCTAGATTATACCATCTCAATCTTTAACATCTATCTTTCTTTCTGATTTCATTTATGTCCCCAGCCCTCCTCCCTCTATCATTCTCACATGCAGCTTCATTCAGTGTTTTAACATAATTATATTATAGTTAGGTAGTATTGTGCTGTCCATTTCTGAGTTTTTGTATCCAGCCCTGTTGCACAGTCTGTATCCCTTCAGCTCCAATTACCCAATATCTTACCCTATTTCTATCTCCTGATGGTCTCTGTTACCAACAAAATTCTCCAAGTTTATTCACTAATGTCAGTTCATATCAATGAGACCATACAGTATTTGTCCTTTAGTTTTTGGCTAGTCTCACTCAGCATAATGTTCTCAAGGTCCATCCATGTTGTTACATACTTCATAAGTTTATTCTGTCTTAAAGCTGAATAATCTTCCATCGTATGTATATACCACAGTTTGTTTAGCCACTCGTCTGTTGATGGACATTTTGGCTATTTCCATCTCCTTGCAATTGTAAATAATGCTGCTATAAACATTGGTGTGCAAATGTCCGTTTGTGTCTTTGCCCTTATATCCACTGAGTAGATACCTAGCAATGGTATTGCTGGGTCGTATGGCAATTCTATATTCAGCTTTTTGAGGAACCGCCAAACTGCCTTCCACAGTGGTTGCACCATTTGACATTCCCACCAACAGTGAATAAGTGTGCCTCTTTATCCACATCCTCTCCAGCACTTGTCATTTTCTGTTTTATTGATAATGGCCATTCTAGTGGGTGTGAGATGATATCTCATTGTGGTTTTGATTTGCATTTCTCTAATGGCCAGGGACATTGAGCATCTCTTCATGTGCCTTTTGGCCGTTTGTACTTCCTCTTCTGAGAAGTGTCTGTTGAAGTCTTTTCCCCATTTTGTAATTGGATTGGCTGTCTTTTTGTTGTTGAGTTGAACAAACTCTTTATAAATTCTGGATACTGGACCTTTATCTGATATGTCGTTTCCAAATATTGTCTCCCATTGTGCAGGCTGTCTTTTTACTTTCTTGATGAAGTTCTTTGATGCACAAAAGTGTTTAATTTTGAGGCGTTCCCATTTATTTATTTCTTCAGTGCTCTTGCTTTAGGTGTAGAATCTATAAAACCACCTCCAATTATAAGATTTATAAGATACTTCCCTACATTTTCCTCTAACTGTTTTATGGTCTTAGACCTGATGTTTAGATCTTTGAGTCATTTTGAGTTAACTTTTGTATAGGGTGTGAGATACGGGTCCTCTTTCATTCTTTTGCATATGCATACCCAGTTCTCTAGGCACCATTTATTGAAGAGACTGTTCTGTCCCAGGTGAGTTGGCTTGACTGCCTTATCAAAGATCAAATGTCCATAGATGAGAGGGTGTATATCTGAACACTCTATTCGAGTCCATTGGTCAATATATCTATCTTTATGCCAGTACCATGCTGTTGTAACCACTGTGGCTTCATAATATGCCTTAAAGTCAGGCAGTGTGAGACCTCCAGCTTCGTTTTTTTTCCTCAAGACACTTTTAGCAATTTGGGGCACCCTGCCCTTCCAGATAAATTTGCTTATTGTTTTTTCTATTTCTGAAAAGTAAGTTGTTGGGATTTTGATTGGTATTGCGTTAAATCTGTAAATCAATTTAGGTAGAATTGACATCTTAACTATATTTAGTCTTCCAATCCATGAACACGGTATGCCCTTCCATCTATTTAGGTATCCTGTGATTTCTTTTAACAGTTTCTTGTAGTTTTCTTTGTATAGGTCTTTTGTCTCTTTAGTTAAATTTATTCCTAAGTGTTTTATTCTTTTAGTTGCAATTGTAAATGGAATTCGTTTCTTGATTTCCCCATCAGATTGTTCATTACTAGTGTATAGAAACACTACCGATTTTTGAATGTTGATCTTGTAACCTGCCACTTTGCTGTACTCGTTTATTAGCTCTAGTAGTTTTGCTGTGGATTTTTCAGGGTTTTCGACATATAGTATATCATCTGCAAACAGTGAGAGTTTTACTTCTTCTGTTCCAATTTGGATGCCTTCTATTTCTTTTTCTTGTCTAATTACTCTGGCTAGAACTTCCAACACAATGTTGAATAACAGTGGTGATAGTGGACATCCTTGTCTTGTTCCTGATCTTAGGTGGAAAGTCTTCAGTTTTTCCCCATTGAGGATGATATTAGCTGTGGGTTTTTCATATATTCCCTTTATCATTTTAAGGAAGTTCCCTTGTATTCCTATCCTTTGAAGTGTTTTCAACAGGAAAGGATGTTGAATTTTGTCAAATGCCTTCTCTGCATCAATTGAGATGATCATGTGTTTTTTCTGCGTTGATTTGTTGATATGGTGTATTACATTAATTGATTTTCTTATGTTGAACCATCCTTGCATACCTGGGATGAATCCTACTTGGTCATGTATAATTCTTTTAATGTGTTGCTGGATTCGATTTGCTAGAATTTTGTTGAGGATTTTTGCATCTATATTCATTAGAGAGATTGGTCTGTAGTTTTCTTTTTTTGTAATATCTTTGCCTGGTTTTAGTATGAGGGTGATGTTGGCTTCATAGAATGAATTAGGTAGCTTTCCCTCCACTTCAATTTTTTTGAAGAGTTTGAGCAGGGTTGGTACTAATTCTTTCTGGAATGTTTGGTAGAATTCACATGTGAAGCTGTCTGGTCCTGGACTTTCTTTTTGGGAAGCTTTTTAATGACTGATTCAATTTCTTTACTTGTGATTGGTTTGTTGAGGTCATCTATTTCTTCTTGAGTCAAAGTTGGTTGTTCATGCCTTTCTAGGAACTTGTCCATTTCATCTACATTGTTGTATTTATTTGCTTAAAGTTGTTCATAGTATCCTGTTATTATCTCCTTTATTTCTGTGGGGTCAGTGGTTATGTCTGCTCTTCCACTTCTGATCTTATTTATTTGCATCCTCTCTCTTCTTCTTTTTGTCAATCTTGCTAAGGGCCCATCGATCTTATTGATTTTCTCATAGAACCAACTTCTGGTTTTATTGATTTTCTGTATTGTTTTCATGTTCTCAATTTCATTTATTTCTGCTCTAATCTTTGTTATTTCTTTCCTTTTGCTTGCTTTGGGGTTAGTTTGCTGTTCTTTCTCTAGTTCTTCCAAGTGGACAGTTAATTCCTGTATTTTTGCCCTTTCTTCTTTTTTGATATAGGCATTTAGGGCAATAAATTTCATCTTAGCACTACCTTTGCTGCATCCCATAAGTTGTGATATGTTGTGTTTTCATTTTCATTCGCCTCGAGATATTTACTGATTTCTCTTGTAATTTCTTCCTCAACCCACTGGTTGTTTAAGAGTGTGTTGTTGAGCCTCCACATATTTGTGAATTTTCTGGCGCTTTGCCTATTATTGATTTCCAGCTTCATTTCTTTATGATCTGAGAAAGTGTTGTGTATGATTTCAATCTTTTTAAATTTGTTGAGACTTGCTTTGTGACCCAGCATACGGTCTATCTTTGAGAATGATCCATGAGCACTTGAGAAAAATGTGTATCCTGCTGTTGTGGGGTGTAATGTCCTATAAATGTCTGTTAAGTCTAGCTCATTTACTGTAATATTCAAATTCTCTGTTTCTTTATTGATCCTCTGTCTAGATCTTCTGTTCATTGATGAGAGTGGGGAATTGAAGTCTCCAACTATTATGGTAGATGTGTCTATTTCCCTTTTCAGTGTTTGCAGTGTTTGCCTCATTTATTTTGGGGCATTCTGGTTCAGTGGATAAATATTTATGATTGTTATGTCTTCATGTTGAATTGTTCCTTTTATTAGTACATAGCATCCTTCTTTGTCTCTTTTAACTGTTTTACATTTGAAGTCTAATTTGTTGGATATTAGTATAGCTACTCCTGCTCTTTTCTGGTTGTTATTTGCATGAAATATCTTTTCCCAACCTTTCACT
>PVIY010044114.1:0-19938 GCA_004026745.1 Myrmecophaga tridactyla
GGGGGGGTGGGTGTGGTCACATCACCCCTGGCTGTAAACCTCTGCTTTAGGGGGCTGGAACAGAGCTGGAGCCAAGTGTCCTGAACATGCCATGTTCTAGAGCAGCCTCTAGCTTGCCTGGCGCTTTCATCCTGCCTCTTACACCAGCTGCATTTCAATCCATTTCTCCCTGACACCCAGCCAGGGACACTGAGTTGCTGTTTAATTGGGCACCCACCACCTAATCACATTCCATTCTTTAAATGTTGGACGCTACTCCAGAAACAGAGATGGTCCAGCCCATTTCCTCGCCCTCTCCTCTCAGGAATGCCCGAGTTCTTTGCTTTTACTTTCACTCTATCCGCCCACCAAAGAGCACCTCCACCCTGTCACTGGTCTCTGAGGCTGCATGTGCACACCCCTTCCTGTTTTCATCCCATCATCTCACCCAGATCCTTCCAGGATGTGTCTTATCGCCCCTCCCACTGCCTGGCTCTGCGTGGCAGGGAAGACATTCAATGGAAATGCTTTCCTTTGCCTGCTCTACCTGGGGGATTCCAGAACCTGGCTGCTTCGGTTCCTAACGGGTCTTCCCGCCCGTGGGTGGTACCAGCACCTGCAGCTCTCCGGAAAAAGCCCTTCTAGGAAGGCGGTTCCCAGCCCAGGCCCCTTCTCTGGGTGCATGCCAAGGTCCAGGCAGAGAGGCCCCCAGCTCCTCGGGGCAACATGGCCCAGCCCCAGTGGCCTCTGCTCCAGCCTCTGTGCACCTCGGCCTCCCCTGGTCTTTCTCCCCTGGGGTTCTGACCTGGAGCCTGCTGAGCACTTAGCACTTGTGTTAGACACAAGGCTGAGCACGTGACTTGCAAGATCTCTTTCAGTCCCCACAACAACACTGAACTTTCTTATTCTCATACCCTCAGCTATATTCGATGACTGTCTCTGAGCCCTGCTGTCCTCAACTGGAAAGAGAGGGCTGGAATAGGACCTTTGTTTCTGGAAAAACTCTCAATTTTTTTCCATTTAAAAAATGGCATTATAGGTTTTAATTATTTAAAATCATACCTGCCCTCTTGGCGGGGGAGGGGGAGATGAATACCAGAACCCAGAAAATATCACTAAGAAAATCTCATCTCTTACCTCCTCATGTGCAGAGGGCCTTTAGGGGTACCCCTTCCAATGAATTAGGGTGTTGCTTTTTCACAGTAAGCTTTGTTGTTGAAGTGAAGCCTGAATGCAAGAAAAGCACACCAAGGAAGTGTCACCACGGGGCCACCTGGGTTCTGGCAAGAAACAGTGTGACCTTTGCCCCCAAAGCACCCCATGGCCCTTCCACCCTCCAGGTCCAGCCATAATCACTCTTTTTACTTCCGACACCCTGCATTCGCTTTGCCTGTTTTCATACTTCATGTAAATGGGATCATACAGCATGAATTATTTTTAATCTGATTTATTTCTCTTAATATCAGGTTGTTGAAATGCATCCCTGTTATTGAATGTGGAACTGTTATTTGATTCTACTTCCTATACAGTAATCCATTCTCTAAACAGGCAACAATTTGTGCATTCTTTTCTTGATGGACGTTTGATTTATTTCTAATTATTTGCTATTGCAAAAGGTGCGTTTATAAACAGTTTTTGTACATGACTTCTGGTGAATATATGAACACATTTCTATTGGGTCAATACCCAGGATGGGAACTGCTGCATCAGAAGGAATGCACGTGTCCCAGTTTAGTAGACACTGCCAAACAGTTCCACAATGGTTGACCAGTTTATACCCCCACCAGCAGTGTAGGAGAGCTCCAGTTTTCCACATCCCCACCAACTCTTAGTATTGCCAATTTTTTTTAATGTTAGCCATTTTAGTGACTGTGGAGTGGATAAAAGTCAAGATCTATAAACGTGGATGGGAAAAGCTACACTTTTATTTTCACTAACTTGCAACTGAAATTTAGTGTGATCACAGGCCACAAAACACACAACTTTATCCCCCATAAAAATCACCAATATTTAAAAAAAAAAATCACCAATATTTCAATATCCCATTACAGCTGTTGCAGATATCGCAAATTAAAATATTTCCACTCATTTTTCCTTCGAAATTACCAGACTCTTCTTCTAAGTCCTGCTTTTAATATGTCAATTTAAAAGGATACATTACTCTATTCCAAATTCTTTTAATAGTTTGATAACTGTATTTCCAACTAATTGATTTTCAAAAGAACCAAGCTGCAAACAGGATGACATGCTGAGTTTTTCTCAGGCACCCCAGCAGACACTTTTGCTCAAGTGTGTTATCTCCTTGCAGCAAAAATGCAGCTCCCTGGCACATTTGCCAGAATTACTTTTCCCTATGCATCTTAGGTCATGCATTTAAAACATTTTGAGAAGTGGAGTCCGTGGCCCTCCCTCACCTGCCAAAGGGCTCCACGGCACAAGCCTTGTGCCACGCGCCTTGGCCATGCGGGGCTTTGATTGCTGCCGTCAGGTGACGCTGGGGGGCCCCTGCTGCCTGCCCCTCACCTGCCCTCCTCCCCTCCCTCCAGCTTTCTTCGGGAAGTACCTTAACGAGTACAATGGCTCCTATGTGCCACCGGGCTGGAAGGAGTGGGTTGGCCTCCTGAAGAACTCCCGCTTCTACAACTACACGCTCTGCCGCAACGGCGCCAAGGAGAAGCACGGCTCTGACTACTCCAAGGTGAGTGCCGCCGCCACCCGGCTGGCCGCGCCTGGGGATGACCGTGCTGGGGGGTGACCATGCGCCTGGGGGGTGACCGCGGGCCTGGGGGGGCGACCTTGGACCTAGGGGTGACCGCGTGCCTGGCAGGTGACTGCGCGCCTCGGGGGTGACCATGTACCTGGGGGGTGACTGCGCGCCTGGCGGGTGACCATGTACCTGGGGGGTGACCGCGCACCTGGCGGGTGACCATGTACTGGGGGGTGACCGCGCACACTTAAATGCGTGGCCCGCGGTGCGGAGCTTGCAGTCTCGGCTTCTCCAGCCCTGCTTCTCTCATAATAGTCTCTGGTTCTCAGGGTTTTGGTTTTGAGCATTCGGCAGAAGCAGGATATTCCTGAGAAACATGTGCCTACGAAGTGAACAGCTCAGTGAATTCTCACAAACTGAGCACAGCCGTGTAGCCCTCCCAGAAGCCCCCGTCCCGCCCGGAAAGCCGTGGCTCAGAGTCCTTACTTACAGACTGACTGCCTCGCCTGGCTTTAGATTCCTGCGTGTTTCATACAGTACAAGCCTTCTTTATTTTCCATCTGGCTGCTTTTGCTTACTGTTGCTGAGAGCCATCCATGTCATGGATACAGGCCCTTCACCCTTTTTTGCACAGCTCTCTGCTGTGTGATCATGGCACAGTTTACTTTGTTATCTGGCATTTAGGAATTTCCAGTTTGGGGCTGTTACAGAGTCTGACTGAGAGCAGGCTGGAGCACACACGTGGTGAGCAGAGGCACTCATTTCTCTTAGATTCTTTCCTAAGCCTGGGCCTCGGACCAGGTGTGTGTTTGACTTTGGTGGCTGCTAGAGGGCTTGTCCCCGGCAGCATGGTACTCCTGTCTCTACTTAGGGTTTAACTGGTGTACAGGAAAGCGCATTTGCACCTGGGTGGCCACACCCAGATTAAGACAGAGAAAAGGTCCAGCCCCCAGAAGGTTCCCTCATGCCCCTTTCCTCTCAAAACCCTCAGCACAGAGAGAACATCTGTTCGGTTTCCATCACCATAACTGTTCTGCCTGCTCCTGAACTTGACCAGAACGGAGCCACACGGTGTGTGCGCTTCCATGGCTGGCCTGTCACCTGTCACAGCGGCTGTGAGATTCATCTGGGTTCTTGTGTGTCTCCTCAGCTTGTGTGTTTTTATTGCTGTGTCCTATTCCATTGCATAGACGGACAACAATGTATTTATCCACTTCACAACTGATGGACATTTTGGTCATCTCCAGTTTGGACCTGTTATGAATTAAACTGCTCTGAGCAGCCACTCCAGGGCTTGTGGGGACATGCTCCTTCCTCTTGGTTATGGCCGTGGAGTAGAATCGCTGGGACCCGGGAGAGGCATAAGCTATGGAGCCTGCGCAGCTGTTTCCTAGGGGGTGGGACCTGTTTACAGTCCAGGCCAGAAACGTGTGAGGGTTCCAGCTGCTCCACCTTCCTCAGCAACACTTGCAGCTGTCTTCTATTATTATTGTTACTATTATGGCCCTTTTTCTGGGGTGGGAGGGCAGTCGTAATTCATTGTGGTTTTACCTCCGAGGTTTTTGAAGATCAAAGTTAATACATCAGAGCATTAGTAGAGCCCTGTGCAAATAGTAAGCACTCAACGTGTACTAGCTTAGATCGGGGCTCAGATGACTTTCTATAATGGGCCAGACAGTAGGTATTTTAGTCTTTACAAGCCATGTGGTCTGCATCAGAACTATTCAGCTCTCCTGTGACAGCACCAAGGCAGCCAGAGGTAATACGTAAAATAACAAGCGTAGCTGCTGTTCCAGTGAAACTATTTACAAAAACAGGCAGCAGGCCAGAGTTGGCCCCCAGCTTGTCGTGTGCCTGTCCCTGGCTTGGACAGTGATGATAATGAAGAGGAGGGGGGACTGCATATGGTTCATCAAACGTTCCTTTACAAAAGAATCTAGAGAAGAACAAATACCTAACTCTAAATTCCCCTCTAAATCCTCAAAGTCAGTCCTCCCTCTCCCCACAGTGGATTCATGCTTCCATCTGTCTGTCAGATTATCCCTGTGTCTGGCCCCATTCCCACTGCCAAAGACCCAGGGCCTGGCTCTCTGTGACTACCCCTTAGACCACCCTCCCCTGGTCACCTCTCTGGACTGCTACCCACAGGCCTTGGGCAGGAGTCACCAGGGGACAGGAGGACACGTGAACAAGCCGGGAGTGGGGGTGACTGTGGAGAAGGAGAGCAGTGATTTCTCCCAGCAGGCCTTATGTTTCCACGTAGAAAGGTGGGCCCTGGATGGCCACAGTTTCTGATTTGTTCACAGCAGCCACAAATCTGAAATTTTTTTTCTGTGAAATTTCCCGATTTTTAAATAGTAGCAACTAATTCAGACTTTTCTAAGATCCTGAGTGAGCCAAGCACATCTGAGTCTGGCCCACAGGCGTGCAGCGTGTTGCCTTGTTTGTCTGCCCACCAGCCTCCAACAGTGTGAGATCCACACTTGCAGCCAGCAGCTGGGGTCACAGCCCAGCCCTGACCGGCAGCACGTGGTCTGGGTCATGTTGCTTACGTTAAGAGCCTCAGTTCCCAAATTTGGAAAATGGGCACACCATGCATCCTTAATAGTATGTACTTCTGTTTATTGAGCACCTACTACGTACCAGGTACTCTACCCCGTGCTTATATCTATTTCTGGTCTTCATAGGAATTGTACAAGGTGAGTGGAGTAGTTAAGTATATTAGACTATGTATTCATTCATTCATTCATTCAACAAATATTTTTTGAAAGCCTACTATGTGCCAGGCACTATACCAGGTCCTGGATGTTCAAGGGTAAGCAAAGCCGGAGCCAGGCCCGGTGGCCGTGGAGCGCGCAGTCTGGCACCGGAGGGTGTTCTGCCAACTCGGGATTGATGCCCACGTGTGCCCACGTCAGAGCCCCTCACCGCGCCTCCGGCGGGTCGGCTCCGTCTCCCAGTGCAGCGAGACAAGCCCCGTCAGTTATTACAGCCACCTCACAGCCTTCACTCGTGTCCTCCTGCTGAATTTATCCAAGTCTTGCGTGTTCTTTTCCATGCAGCCTCCCCGGGTTGCCCAAACCACAGGGTTTACCTGGGCTCCTTCAGTTGTTCGTGAACACACACTCAACTCAGAATGGCTTAGCTGAAGAAACGTATTAGCCACCTTAACTGAAAATCCAGCAGAAATGGCATCAGGCATGGCCGCAGCTAGGGGCTCTTGACTCTGTTTCCTTCTGTGAGGCCCCGTCCGCAGACCCTCCCTCCGGTTGGCAAGATGGCTGCCGTCACTTCCTGTCAGGAGGCAGTGTGGGAGTCTCCTTCCCAGCATTCCCAGCCAGCCTCACTCACATCTGATTGGCTCTGGGTCAGTCACATGGCTATCCCTGAACCAATCAGAGTGGCTAAAGGAATGCGGCGATTTGGTTGGCTGTAAGTCACGTGCTTCACGCTCCGCCTGGATTGGGGGAGGGAGACCCTAGGAGCCTGGGCTGAGGGTCGATTCGCAAGCGAAAGTGGGGAGTTTCCCGTGGAGGGCGCGTGAATGGAGGTCCGGCAGCCGGAAACAGCCGTTCCCACGCCGCCTGTGGAAATGCCGACAGGTGTGTGCTCCCGTCCACCTCTGCCGAGCGAGGCTCCCTCTGCCTGGGGCGTGACGGTGCCCGAGCCCCGGGAGGGACGGGAGAGGAAACGGCTTCGGGCCACGCGCCGTTTCCCTGCCCCCGCCTCGGTGTGCGCGCCCCGACAGCTGGCACTCCCGCCTTCTACCCTCCCTCCCGGGCCAGAGCACAGCCGTCGCCTGTGCGACGGGCGGGTGGCCCTGTGCAGGCGGAACTGGCCGTGGGCGGCGGCGGGGGGCGGGGGGTGGGGGCCGGGGTGGCCGCCGAGGCAGAGCCGGGGAGCCCTGGTGCGACCCCGCTCCTCTGGGTGGCGAGGCGCCCCCGCTGGGGGAGCACACTGCCGGCCTCGGGGCCCCGGGGGTGGCCAGGGTGGGCGGGAAGTGGCCGCCCTTCCCAAGCGTCCCCTAAAAAGGCCCTCTGAGGGCTCTGTCCCAGTCATGAATTCCAGAGGTGGCAGATGCACTGCAGGGGTCTTGATGGGCATGGAAAGAGAGGCAGTGAAGACAAGGAAACAGCACAAAGATGAGCAGGTGCCCGTGCTGGAGAGGGCAGCTCAGTTAGCGGGAAAGGGTAGGATGAGGCAGAGTTTACAGCCGGGGGTGGGGGGGTTTCCAGGAAAGTAATGGGAGGAAAGTAATGGGAGTGCAGAGCCCATTCGGGGACAATCTGGCAGCGTCTGTGAACTTAAATGTGCCCACGTTGGACCCAGTGTCCCCATTTCTCTTTTTTTTCTGGAGAAAACCTCATCCGTGTGCAGGAGGCAGCAGGGCTAAGCGGTTGATTGCAGCTTCGTTTGTTATTGAAAGAAATCATCAACCAGAAAGTCCACCAATGCGGGAAATGACTAAATGACAATGAAGTGTCACAACCCAGAGGTCCCTGGGAAAAAAATAGAGAGCTGGGTACAAATCCATCAGAGAAAGGCTTAGGACATGGAATTGAGTGGAAAAAGCAAGTTGGCTTTTTGTGAGAAACCTCTTGCTCAGATGTCCCCCCTTGCTGCAGCCTTCCTGACACCCGAAAGACACCCACTCTCCCCTTGCCTTCCTCCCTCCCCCCCTTCACCGTCCAGCATATCACACCCTGTATATGTTATTGATTGCTTTATTGTCCACACCCTTGTGCCCGCATAAGAATGCAGGTACCATGAAGGCAGGAATATTTATTTATTGGGCATACTGCTGTATTTGCTGGATGAATGAATGACTATGCACAATATGATACAATTAATGTAAAAAGATGCAGATATTACCCAAGAAATGGAAGATAAGTGTTAGCGAGGACATGGGAAAATGGGAGCATTTGGTGGCTTCTCAAACGGTTGAACGTAGAATTACCGCATGGCCCAGCAGTTCTGCTCCTAGAGAGGTTCACGAAAGAATCGGAAGCTGGGGCTCAAACAGATACCTGCCCACTGATGCTCACAAAACGTTCACAGTGGCTGAGAGTGTCCGCCAACAGACGAGTGGAGCAACACAGCGTGGGGTCTCCATACGAAGGAATATTCTCAGCCCCCGTAAGGAGTGACGTCCTAACACCTGCTGCGGCACAGTGTGCTGAGTGATAGAACCTAGACACCAAGGACAAACATTGTACGCTCTCACTTATATGAGATTTTGAGAATAAGCAAATCCGTGGAGAAAGAAAGTAGAATTAGAGGTTACCAGGGGCTGGGGAGAGGAGGAAATGGGGAGATGTTGCCACATGGGTATAGTGTTTCAATTTGGGGGATTGAGAAAGTTCTGGAAATAACAGTCATGGTTACACATCACTGAGTGTACATAATCCCCCTGAATTGTAAACTTAAAAATGGTTGAAATGGTAAATTCTAAGATATATATTTCATACCACGGTAAAAAGAGGACATATGCATAAAGCAATACTGTTGCTTTTTGATGGAAATATATAACAAAGCATCTGGAAAGACAGTTCTCAGGAGAGGAGAAAAGGGCCAGGAGCAGGTGGGGGGGTAATCAAAGGAATCGTCACTAGGTTTGTACTGTCGCGGTTTCACAAGAACGCAGGCCCGTGTTTGTTGAGAAATCGTGGCTAATGCTCATGGAGACGTTCTCTGCAGTAGATGCTGTCCAGATCACTTTATGTAAGCCAAAACCCATGCGTTCCCCTCCACAGTCATGAGGTGTGTGGTGTTAGCATTCCCAACTGGCAGATGAGAAGACTGAGGCACGGGCAGGTTAGTTAACTTAACCAGGCCACACAGCAGGGAGTGGTAAAGTCAGGACTCGAATCCAGGCCATCTGGCTTCACAGCCCTAAACTACAGCCTGGAGGCCAAATCCAGCCCACTGTGTGTTTTTCTACAGCCCTCAAGCTAAGAATGGTTTATGTGTTTCTAAATGATTGAAAAATATCAAAAGAATATTTCATAACACATGAAAATTATATGAAATTCACAATTTGGTGCCCAGAACTAACTAAAGGTTGGCTGGAGCCCAGACATGCTGCTGCTTTCCGTATTGTCTGTCGTACTTTCACATGAAAAAAGAGACCACATGGCCCACAGAGCCTGGAAGATTTACCCTCTGGTCCTTTACGGGGAGGAAATGTTATCAGCCCCTGCTCTAAACCACCTTATAAATGCCTCTGCTTAATGATTGTGTTGGTTCATGAAGAAAAGATGGACCAGACAAAAAAATATGATGACCTGTGCTGTAGCTCTGGGTTCTCTGTTGATTAGTCTTGTATCCTCTGTTTCCCCACCTGTAAAATGGGTATAATGTCCACTCCTTAAAGCTGCTGTGGCATTCACCAAGCTGCTGCCTGGTGACACGAGCCCATGTCGCCTTTGGGTTTGGTCAGTACAGCCTCTTGGCTCGGTGCTTTGCTCTGTAGTGAGTCTGCCTCAAGTCCTCGTAGCGAAATCCCGAAGAAGGAGCTGTTTGTAGACTTCTTGGGTGAAGAGATGGGGATGCAGGAGGTGAGTGTTCGCCCCAGAGCCCGTGGCTGGTAAATGACAGAGCCGAGGCGCCACTGAGTCCTGTCTGACCCCAGGGCCCCCCAGCCGTCGTGGGGGACCTCTGGTCCTATGGGCAGGAGCCCTGAGGAGGGGATGGCTGCGCAGCGGCAGGAGAGGCAGGACAAAACCGCTGCCCCAAAAGGGAGGACCCCCCCCCCACTCAGCGGGGTCTATTATCAAGCCAGGAGAACGTCGAGGGGTGGACTTGGGGCTCCCCCTGGATGAGGGGCAGAGGAAACTGCTGTACCCGCTCCCACCCCCGAAGCCAGGACTAGGGGAGCAAAGCCATCGCTTTCCAGGCACAGCCTCCAGGTGCGCGGTGGTGTTCCCGGTGCTTCCCGGGAAGCAGAAGTCACCCATCCCAAGAGCCTCCCACTGGGGGAAGTGCCCTGGGCAGAGGACTGAGTTGGCCTGTCCTGCCCAGGTTCAAATGGGCACTGCAGGAGGCATCTGGGGTCCAGGTAGGACCCCGAGCTGGCCACTGGTGGCCACCCTCACTGGGTCCCCCTTGTCCCCACAGCCTCTTCTTCCCGCAGCTGGTGGCCACCCTCACTGGGTCCCCCTTGTCCCCACAGCCTCTTCTTCCCGCAGCACCAGAGAGGGCCCTTGAGAGGGACCCCCAGATCTCCTGCCTGCCACCACCTGGACCCTCCCGTGAGGCCATGCCATACTCAGGGCCACCTCCGTCTCTGCCCATGTGGCCCTCACCCCACTGTGACCCCAGGTTCCTCATCTGCCCTGCGTGCCCAGAACCTGCACTCCTGTCTGCAGGTCTCCCCTGCCCTGCCCATCATTTTCTGAGTGTGTCCTCCACCACTGCTGCTTCCTCTGCTTTGTTCTCGTCTCCCCTAAGAGAACAGGGAGGGCCTGGGGATCAGGGCCTATCTGGCTGCTCGTCTCCCCAAGCCCAGCTGTGCATCCTGGAGGCGTTGCAGGTCCTCTTGGCTTCCTGATAAAATCAGGCCATGGAGTTGGGGATGGTCCTAGGGAGGGCACAGGGAGGTGGCGAGGCACACGGGCCGAGGTGGGGATACGCCCTCTTTGGCACCAGGGATTGTGTCACGCAGGGCTCCCCACCCCCCGGAGATGGCGGCTCAACCCGTGGCCAGGTGTGAGCCAGGGAGGCACGGCCCATCCCGACTTCAGGGTGTGGGGGAGAGCATGGGCCTGGCCTAGAGCTGGCACAGGTGGAGATGACTTCCTGAGGGCTGTCAGCTGTCTTCCCAGTTTCTAGAAAATTCTTCCTGCAGACTATATGGTCTTCTCATCTGCCCTGCCCCCAAGCTGGCCACTCGAATCTCACCACTCCCCGTAGCTGGCCCCACACTCAATTGTCCAGAACCAAATCGGCAGTTCCCCTCACCCAGATATTGTCTCCCTGCCTGGACCCTTCTCTGGCCCCTTCGCCCAGCTGCCCAAACCAGGAGCCCATGGTGGGGCCCGGCAGCCCCTCTCAGCCAACCCCACACACCCAGCCAATGGCCGAGCCCTGTTGGATTTGCTCATGGCCCCCACTGGACATGCCCCTGCCCCGATGTCCCCTGCCCCCAGCCCTCCCCCCCCCCAGCCCCTGAGGTCATTTGAGAAGATGGATAACGTTGACAAACCATTAAGACAGATGAACAAAAGAGGGAGGATGCAAATAAATCAGATGAAAAGGGACATTACTACCAACCTTACAGAAATGAAAAGGATTCTACAAGAATAATATATATAATTGTGCGCCAACAAATTAGACAGCCTAGATGAAATGGACACCTTAGAAATGCAAAAAAATTAAAGGAAAATTATTTAAACTAACAAGTTTCTTTCTTGTCCTTGGTCCCCCAAAACGTAAGAGGTTAGGGGTCTGCCTTCTTGCTGCCACTCATATGTCCCATACCCACACATGCGCTTGCACACACACGAAAGGAAAGCCGGGTCCTCCTGGATCTGGCCCTGTGACCTGCTCCTTCCCTTGACTCTGTATCTTAGGCAGCTTTCTGCTGTGTCTACTGAAGCAGCAACAGGACTCGCCCAGAAACTTCTGCCCTAAGCACCCCAACAGGCCAGTTCTGATGCTGAACAAAGAGGCACCAAACGCCAGGGTGGTCCCTCCGGAAGTGTTTACTGGGGAGCTTAAAGTGAGGTGTCCACCCTGGGGCAGCTGCCCTGCAGGTTAGAGACGGCTGGAAGAAAGGTGGCGAAAGGCCAGGGCTTGTGTGCAAGTTCTGGGAAACACCCTGGTATACGCTCCTTCTCACAACAGGTGCACCCAGGTGGGCCACATGCAGGGTGGTAGCCACCAAAGCTCGGGTGCTCCCAGGCATGGTGGGGAGGGGCAGGGAGGGACACCCATGTCGGGCAGGACCTACTCTCTGTACCCTCGGCCCACCCCACCCCACCCTTGTGGTCTCACACCCCATCTTCTGAGGAGTCCCTGGACCACAGCAGGTGGGGTTAGTTCATTGGACTGTGTCCCCCGATTTTAAGGAGCACTGGGGCTGACCCCACACCTGTGGTACCTCAGGGTGCCCAGAGCATGCCACGCGACCACGGCACCTAGGCTCAGAGCGGTCCTGCCCGTGCCCCACCCGCAAAGCGGCCTCACTGGAGTGCTGGTCCACCTGATGTGTGAGCTGCAGTTTTCTCTGCAGGTGAGTTAAAGGCTTATTTACTGCAGCTTTTACCTGGGATGTCGACCAGCACTGTGTCCCGGCTGCCCTGTGCTGAGGTACAGCCCTGTGGTCGGGCAGCACCACCCTGCCCCACAATGCTGGCCCTCAGCTCAGTTGTGGTGGTGGTGGGGGGGCTGGGTGTCCCTGGGCGCTGCTCCCGGACCTTCAGAAAGCTTCCACCTTGAGCGTGAAGTCAGTGTCACCTCCTTACAGACAGGAACGGGCCACCGAGTCCCACTGAGAGACTGGGGGCTGCTCTTCCTTTCTCCCCAGATAGGCTCGTCTGAGGGCACTGGGTGTCCTGCAGGGGAGGGCGAGCCTGGCCGCGTGCTGGGACAGATCCAGTCCTGGGGCCGTGGCCCCCGACAGCAGTGTGTTAGTCTCTGCCCATCAGGATGATGGTGCGGGAGCACTTTTTAGCCCGTATTCCCCGCGTTAATGGTTTTTGGCCTTTTGGGTGGTTTCTTTGCTCCCGGCGTGGGAGGGGGCCGGCGCCCCTGCGGTAGGAGTTGGCCGGATGGAGCCATCCCGTGGCGGGGCACAGGGCCCCCGGGTGGTGTCCTCTGGGGCCTCGTGTGCCTCCCCATGCGTTGCTGGTAGAGGCCGGGCTGTGCCCCGGGTGCTGAGCCCCCCCAACCCGCCCCCGGGAGTTGACGGTGTCGCCCAGGACACGGCTCGCGTCTAAGAGGTGCGTTTCCTTCTGTGTTGGGGTCCAGCATTGGGCCACCTCCCAGCGGCCTCCCTGGGCGTCGGGGGCCCTGGGGCTGCACACCCAGCAGTCGGGTCCCGTGCGTGTGTGCCGGGTGCTCGAAGCATCGGCGTGAGCAGTTAGCTGCAAAAGACCAAAAAGATGAGAACTCGCCGGGTGCAGAGACTGGGCTGTTTCGCCTTCTAATGTGGGACCAGGGTTGGAGCCTCTTCCAGCGGCAGCAGGGGCCCACCCCGCGGGCTGCGGCACAGCTCCCCTCCCACCACGGAGGGGCCTCTGTGCTGACGGTGTGCACGGTACTCGGCACACGGGGCCACAGCAGAGCCCTTGGGACGGGACGCTCGCCCGCCCGGTGCACCGGGTCTCTCTAGCTCTTCCCGCTCCCAGGAGTGTCTGGGTTAGCTCTCCGGGGTAGGGCATCTCCTGCCTTACCGGCAAGAGGGTCCCTATCCTCCGTGGGCACCACCCACCCCAGACCCCAAGGGATTTTTGGTACCCGGGGTGCTGGGGAGACGGGTTTGTCGTCGTCCCCTCTCAGCTGGTGCTTAGCCCTGTTTGGGTACTTGGCGTGTGCAAGGGCTGGCGCTGCCAGGTCCGGGACAGCCACCTCCCCTCGTGGGTGCTTTATTTAAGGTTCCCGAGGGCCAGGCAGTCCCCCACCCATCGTTTCAGAGAGGTCCTTCGTCTTTTCTAGAGGTGCTGCTGGAGCATCTCCATTTTCTGTAGAAGCCTTGAGTCTACAGAGGTCAGCAAGACCTTATCTGCATCGTGTCTCTGTATATTCCTGGAGGTGGACCCAGCAGTCAGGTCCCTGGGCGCGAACCCTGTCGCGGGCCCTGTGGCTGTCCACGGGGAGGGGCCTGAGGGTCCGTGCTGCCTCTCCTGCGTGAAGGCACGCGTGGCCTGGCTGTGACTGCTGTGCTGGACGGAGCGCTGGCCTGTCTGTAGCAGCAAGACGCTGCCTGGGCAGCTTGTCTACTAGGCCGGCCCTGGAGGGCCATGAGACAGATGAGGCTGCCTTCTGTCCCTTCCTATGCCCGCCCTCCTACAGGGTGTCAGCGAAGAGCCAACGCTGGGCGTGCCATGCACTGTTTGTGGACACTGCAGTCCTTTAATGTGAGTGTGTGGCTGGCACATCTGCGGGGGGGGGGGGGCGTGGGTCTGAGACCACGCAGGTGAGCACACAGGGTACCCAGCGCCTCGCAGCAGGGCCTGTAAACCCACCTGCCAGCCGTCTAAAGCTTTAGTTTTGCTCGTTATGTGGCCACACGCCCCAGGCAGAGATTGGGGTGGCTCTTGAAATGAAAGGGCTGGCGGCATTGCCGGCTTTAGTGCGTGCTGGAGTGACGCAGCAGCCCATCCTGCTCCTCAGGTGGCAGAGCACCTGGGCGCCAAGCCCCTCCACCACGGAGACCCCGCATCCAGGTGCCCACCCCCCAAGACCCCTGCATCCAGGTGCCCACCCCCCGAGACCCCCGCATCCAGCTGCCCACCCCCCGAGACCCCGCATCCAGGTGCCCACCCCCCAAGACCCTGCATCCATGTGCTCCCCCCTGCCCCACCAAGCCGTGCCCCCTTCCCCCGCCAAGGGCTCGCACCCGGCGTACTTTTCCCCACACCCCAGGGCATGTCTTGGTTGCCTTCTGTGCACTGCCGGTCGAAGGTCCTGCAGCCTGAGCGAGTCTGGAGAAGGGAGGGAAGAGCTGAGGAGACCCTCTCCCCCTGTACCTTGTCTGCTGTACCTTATTTTGTATAAGGGGAGGAGCATAGAGATGCTCTCCCTCTCCCACCCCGCAGCTGATCACCTCAGTGGGCTCTTGTACTGGCTAAAGGACTCCAGGTCTTCGCATCCCAGTGAGGAGGCCTGGCTGCCTCCTGTACCTTCTTTAGGTAGCTTTTCCCCATGCTGTCCTGCACACTGGCTGGCCAGGGTACCCACCTGGCCTTCCCCACCATATCGGTTACCGCACGGGACCCCCCACCCCACCCCACCCAGCCACAGCCACTTCACCCCTGCCAGCCTAGAGCAGATTGAGCCCAGGCCTGTGGGGTTTGGGGAGCATCAGCGTGTCCGGGAGGTCTGCAGCAGAGCCCCTTGTGGCCAGCTGGGGTTCCTGCAGCTGATTTCCTCTTTCCCCAGCTCATTTCTCCAGAACCCTGACAGCTATGCCGAGTGTTGTATCCTGCTGAACCAGCAGCAGGACTGGCCCCGAAAAAAGAAATAGTGAAAGGCCCAGCTGGGACTTTGCTAAACCTCCATCCGACCGGCTCAGTTGTGATTCTGAAGAAAGAGGCATTAAGCTGGGGTGATCAGTCCAAAATGAAGGGAACCTGCAACGGTCAGTGAGTCAGCAAAGAGTTCACAAGCATATGTTGTCTCTGGCAACCACTCTACAGATAATATGTGGTGGGAAGTAAAGTGGCTAGAAGCCAGGGGCTTGTGTGCAAGTTCTGGGAAAACATCTTGGTATGTGCTTGTTTTCATTTGCCGAAGCTGCCGGAATGCCATATACCAGAAACGGGTTTGCTTTTAGCAATGGGGATTTATTAAGCTATGAGTGACAATTCTAAGACCTTGAAAATGTTCAGATTAAGGCATCCACAAGAGGATTCCTTCTGTGAGAAAAGGCAGCTCCTGTCACATGGGAAGGCACATGGCGACGTCTGCTCATCCTTTTCTCATGGGTCCTGGTTTCGCTGTTTCTCTCTGAGCTTCTGTGGGTCCTTTCCTAGCATCTCCAGGAAGTTTTCTCTCTCTTATCCTCAAAAAGGACCCCAGTAAAGGGATTAAGACCCACCCTAAGTGGGCTGAGTCACATCTCAGTTGAACCAAAGGGTCCCACCCACATTAGTTCTGCCTCCACAGGGATGTATTAAAGGAACGTGGCCTTTTGTAACATACATAGCAGCTCCAAACTAGCACACTCCTCCCTCTGGACCCCAGAAAGACATGTTCTTTGCATATACAAAATATATTCGTTCCATCACAGTATCACAAATGCCTTAAATCATTTCAGTAACAATATTAAGTACAAAGTCTTATCAAAATCAGTTACAAGAGTGATTTGTCCTAAGGCCTGTCCCCTCCAGCTGTGGACCAGTGAAACTTAGAATGTCTGTTTCCCATATACAAAGGAGGGACTATCATATGAAAAATATTCCCACTGCTCTAGGGAGAAGTTGAAAGGAGAACGAGGGTCACCAGACCAAAACAATTCCAAAATCCTGCAGGGAGCATTTCATTAGATTTCAAGATCTGAGAGTCATTTGCAGAATGATGTTTTATCCTTGGGGTTTGAGGAAGTGGCAGTTCCACCCTCTCTAAGGGCTTGCACAGTGGCCCTGCTCTCTCCAAACACTGGGGTGACAACTCCAACATCTCCAAGCATTGGGGAGACCACCTTGTTCTCGGCCCCACCCTCCTCAGGCATCTGGGTGGCAGCCAGACTCTCTGCCATCTTCCAGGCACATTCTGAACCCCCTTGGAACAGTGGGGTGGTGGCCAGGCTCTCCCCAATCCCTGGGGAATGTCCTCCGCTGTCTTTGAGGCTGGGGCTGCAGGATTCTTCCTGAACAACAGGGTGGTCATGCTCCCCTCCATTCCCCAGGGATTGCAGAGCCCTGTGGCGGTAAAACTCTTCCTAAACAGTGGGTCGAAAGGCTCATCCTCTGCAAACTCCGGGCACCCTCACGCTTTTCCCGTGCATGGGTGGGTCCAGTCTCCTGGCCCGAGGTGTCTTGACTTCAGACCTTGGCTTCCATGGTTCTACCTTTGAAGTCCTTTTTCCTTCAATCTATCTCTTTCTGTCCTCTTTAGTCCAGGCTGGCAGTGGTTCCATTTATGGAGATCTCACACACACAAAAAATTTGTTGGTTTCCCATGCAGCACACATCAGACAATAAGACTTTCCCCAAATCCTTTCCAGGTAAACTCCATTTCCAAGTCTATCATGCACTGACATGCTGATATGGGGCTCTATTCTCTGGAGACTTGCTTGCTGGAAGCATGGACTTTTCCAAACCATCAGTTCCTGGTTTCTTTGCAACCAAGAGTTCAATTCTCAGCTTATCCCTTTTCTCATATTTTGCTCTATGGTGCAAGGAAAAGTTGGGCAGCATTTTACACATTTAATTTGGACATTTCCTCAGTTAGATATCTAATCTCATTGCTTTCAAATTCTACCTTCTATCTAACACCACTACTCAATTTTGCAAAATTCTCTACCACTTTAAAAACAGGGGTCTCCTTTCTTCCATTTGGCAATGACACATGCATCGTTTTTCTCAAAAGCCTCATCAAAAGTACCGTTAGCATCCGTATTTCTACCAACAGTCTCTTCAAAGCAATCTAGGCCTTTTCTGTCAAGCATCTCACAGTCTTTCCAGAATCTTCCCCTTATCCATTTATAAAGCATTTTTGGTATTTTCAAATCACAGCATCCCACTCCCGATACCAAAATCTGCTTCATTTTGCTAAAGCTCCAGGAATGCAATATACCAGAAATGGATTGGCTTTTAACAACGGGGATTTATTAAGTTACAAGTTACAATTCTAAAGCCATGAAAATGTTCAAATTAAGGCATCAACAAGAGGATTCCTTCTCTGATGAAAGGCAGTTGGCATCCAGGGCTCCTGTCACATAGAAGGCACGTGGCGACATCTGCTGGTCCTTCTCTCCTGGGTCCTGGTTTCAGCGTCTCTCTCTGAGCTTCTCTGGGTCCTTTCCTAGCATCTCTGGGGCATTTTCTCTCTCTTATCCTCCAAAAGGACCCCACAAGGGATTAAGACCCACCCACAATAGTCTGCCCCCACAAACACAGATTAAAGGAACATGGTCTTTTGTGAGGTACACAACAGCTCCAAACCAGCACGCTCCTCCCTCTGGACCCCAGAAAGATGTGTTCTTTCCAGTGCTCTTTTCTCCACATAAAGGCATGAAGGTGGACCACATTCAAGGTCATAGCAGCCAAAGCTTAGTGTGCTTCCAGGGAGTTAGGAAAGAAGAAGGCAGAGGCATGGGTGACGTCGGTCCTTGGTCAGGCAGGAGGTACTACATGAATCACACTCTACACGTCAGTCACTACAGATATGCTTCCTTTTTAATGTCTGTGGAGCACTGCAGACTGTGAAAGCAAAATAAGTTAATTCATCATCCTTCTATGGCTAGATACTGCAGGAGTTTTTACTTTATAAATACCACAGTGACCATCTGTGCTGGTTTGTACCCCAGGAAGTCCCCATTCTTTTAATCCAATCATGTTGGGGCAGAACTATTGTTGGGTGGAAACTTTGATTAAGTTGTTTCCATGGAGATGTGAGTCACCCATTCAAGGTGAGTCTTAATCCACTTACCGGTGTCCTTTAAGAGAGCTCACAGAGAGGGAACTTAGACAGAAACACCCCAGGAAGTGCTAAGCAAGGACCCACAGAAACTGAAAGAGCCAGAACCTGGAGAGAGACAAGAGAAGCTAAGAGATGAAATCCAGAGTTTGCCTCAGAGAAATTAAGAGAGAATTCACAGCTGCTTAGAGAGAGAAATGCCCCAAAGATGCTAAGAGAAGACCCCAGGACACACAGAGAAAGCCACCGGAATCAGAAACTGAAAACAACGGAACAAGAAGCAAGTACCAGCAGATGCCAGCCATGTGTCTTCTCATCTGGCAAGAGGTGTCCCAGATGCCAGTGGCCTTTCTTCAGAGTCCAGGTGTCATCCTGTTGATACCTTAAAACTGTACATTTGTAACAGTAAATCCCCTTAAAAAGTATATTGCATTCCAGCAGCTTTAGGAAACCAAAACACCTCCCTATGCCTGTGATGTCACACATGAATGTACTGATAGGAGTGTGTCTGCAGATGCGTGGGTGCATCGGTAGCATGTAAATACATTGCACAGTTTACTTAGAAGCAGAAACTTTTTCACCTTTTATTTTCTCTGAAGTAATAGTATCTTTTTTTTTGAAAGTGGTAGTTTTGGATGAGCTGTTTTCTAGGTAGTGCTAAATTTCAAGACGTCATTATCTTCAAGACGTATTAACAGCTAAATATTTACTAAGTTCAAGAACAATTTAAGCAAGTCTCAGCTCCTTGGCTGAGCTTTTAAAGCCCTCAATTTCTGGCCATTCTTCTCTCCTGCCCAATATCAAAGCCAGCTTCTCTCTTTTCTGGAAACAACACTGCATGCCTTTGGTCAAACTGTTCCTTCTGTCATATCCACATTTCAACATTTAACCCTCTTTCCAAAGAACCAGTTACCACCCTGTCCTCTTTCTGTTCCTTGACCACATGTCAAGCTCATTCCTGCCTTGGAGCCCTTGTGTTTGCTTTTCTCTCTGCCTGGAACTCTGTTCTTCTAGACCAGTAGTTTTCTCTTTTATTTCAGTGAAGTTGTAGGTTTACAGAAAAATCATGCTTAAAATAGTGTTCCTGGGCAGTGCAATGGTGGCTCAGTGGCAGAATTCTTGCTTGCCATGTTGGAGACCCGGGTTCAATTGCTGGAGCCTGCCCATGCAAAAAATAATAATAATAATAAAGTTCCCATGTGCTCCTATTAATAATTTGTTACAATTCATTAAAGAACAATTTTATAATTGTACTATTAGCTATAGCCCATTGTTTACAATGGGTTCACTCTGTATAATCTTACAGTTTTTTTTAAATTATATTTCTTCTAGTAACATGTACAACCTGAAATGTTCCCTTTCAGCATATTCACTATCCAATCCAGTGGTGTTAATTACATTCACAGCACTGTGCTCCCATCACTACAGCCGTTTTATGTAGGTCAGTGGTTCTTAGTCCTGGCTGCACATTGGGACCACCTGGGGGCTTAAAAAGTCTGGTGCCCAGGCTGAACTTCAGACCATCCAGGTCAGACTCTCCGGGGTTGTAAAGTTCCCCCAGGGGATTTTAACAGGTGGCTGAGGTTGAAAGCCAGCGATCTGGGTCACTTCCTTGTTTGAGCTCAGCTCAAATATCACCTCCTCAGAGCAGCCTTCCTTAACTGTCCCGCTAAGGTGTAACTCCCCACCCCTGCTCCCAGGTATTCTTTTTTTTTTTTATAAACTTTTTATTAATTAAAAAAAATTAACAAAAAAAACATTAAGATATCATTCCATTCTACATATACAATCAGTAATTCTTAATATTATCACATAGTTGCATATTCATCATTTCTTAGAACATTTGCATCGATTTAGAAAAAGAAAAAGACAACAGAAAAAGAAATAAAACGATAATAGAGAAAAAAAGATTATACATACCATACCCCTTACCCCTCGCTTTCATTTAC
>PVIY010044115.1:0-19942 GCA_004026745.1 Myrmecophaga tridactyla
CCCCATTCCTGCTTCGGCTGGTGAGCCTCTCCTGTGGAGTTCATCCAGACCCTCCATCGGAGTCGTCGGCTTCGCAGCCTGCCCTGTGGATTTTGGACTCTGCATTCTTGCGGTCACGTGAGATACTTTTATAAATTTTATATTTGCAAGTGTTCCCTGTTGATTCTGTTTCTCTAGAGAACCCTAACTAATACATCTGGTGACCAGAATTAGTTGCCCCAGAGAGAAAAGTGAGGGCTGTTTTCCCAGGAATGGTAGTTACAGGGTTAGGAGGCACTAAGGGGTTAATCTCATTAAGTAGAGGTTGGATGGAAGACTCCTTTGGGGAGGTTGGAAGCCTGAAAACTGTCTACTCAAAGCATGCTGGAGGTCAGGAAGCTCTTTCCTCAGGGCAGTTCATTACAGAGTTATCTAGGAAAGGCTCAGCAGATTCCAAGGATCCCGTCTTCTCATTGCCATCATTATCAAGCCATATATCACCTTCCCATGTTTCAGGATCCCATTACTTTCCAATAAAAGCCCTTACATTAATAGCAGACACCCTGCAAGGTTGAGATTTTAGTTTACTTTGTAAATTTGCTACTCACACTATGAGGATCTCTGCCTGGTTTTCAGAGATCTCAAGTCTGCAATTACAAGAGATAAGATTTTCTTTCAGAGCACATATGAAAACTTTTACATCATTCATATAGCACTTAAGGTACAAATTTGAAGCATTCAGCTCATCCCTTTCCCTCATCACTGTTTATACAGCATATCTAACAACAGGTAGCCAATAATTTCAAAAACATTCTCATACAGAACTTTGCCTCATATGAGCATACAATTAACAGAATCTAATTGTGATATTTTGAGTATCTCTTTTGCTAACACACTCCGTGGGCTGTCTGTGCCATTTTGATTATTGAGAACAGAATCATTAGTGCTTCTGAGTCTAGTCAGAGTAAAAAACCAATAATAAAACTCATTGCTAAGATTCTGTTTCTCAAGAACTACTCCCAGTACCAGGCTGTGTTAGTCAAGTTCTCTAGAGAAACAGAACAACCAGAGGAAGCTCTAAATATGAGATTTTTGAAGTTGTCTCATGCAACTGTGAGAATGGAAGAATGGACAATGTAGGTCAAGGTGTGAAGCTGACAGTTCTGATGAAGTGTCTGGGTGAATTCCACAAGAGAGGCTAACTGGCTGAGGAAGCAGTGAAAGACTTTCTCTTCTCCTTAAAAGCCTTCAACAGACTGGATTATCTAATTGTGGGAGGCACACCTTAGTTGATTGCTGCTGCAATCAGCCACTATGAAATCAGCTGACTGATGATTTAATACACCAGCCTTCTGGTATATCAACCAGCCACACAATATTCTTTCCTCAATGGTCAGGGTAGTGCTTGCCTAACCAGACAACTGGGCATAATCACTTGGCCCAGTTGACACCAAGCCTTAACCATCACACTATCTTATTCCTGTATCACATGATATAAATTGTATTGTTCATGGCATAGTATTGAAGTTATAAGATATTAAGATTAAGGAGTCAATATTTTTGAAGGAGTTGCTCTCTATTCTGGAAAAATTTAGTTACTTTCTAATTGTACACAGGACAGTTGAGTATTGTTAGGTGAAAAACATATCTGTTATTATTTTTTATTTAGAGATGAAATACAGTTTATATTGGTGGGTATAGCTGCCAAATTGACAAGAGGTGGACTGTAATGGTTAAGTTTATGTGTCTACTTGGCCAGGTGATGGTGCCTAGTTGTCTGGTCAGGAAAGCACTGCCCTAACTGTTACTGTGAGGAGAATTTTTCTACTTAAGTCATGGTAATTTAATTGCATTTATGACTGATTTTGTCCGCAACCAAGTATGGAGAATGTCTTCAACAATGAGACATCTAATCCAAACAGTTGACTGTTTTAAAAGAAGTGATGACTTCACAAGTCAAGAAAGAGAATTTTCATTTGTACTATAGCCAGCCAGCTTCTCATGGGGAATTCATCGGAGACCTTCATTGGAATTACCAGCTTGCAGCCTGTCTATAGAATTTGGCTCATTCATCCTCATAGTTGCATGAGATGCTTTTATAAAATCTCATATTTACAGATATCTCCTATTTGTTCCAATTCTCTAGATAACCCTGACTATGACATCTGGTATTATCCTTGCACATTGCTTATTTTTTAAAAAGTTTTTATTGTAGTAACATATACAACTGAAATTTTCCCATTTCAATTACTTCTCAAGTGTAAAATTTAGTGGTATTAATTACATTCTCAGTATTTTGCTAATAGCACAATATCCATTTCCCTAACTTTATAAAGCTCTTATTTTGACAAACATCCAGGCCATTGCACTCACAGCTTGTTTTGGGGAAATTCCTTTTGCTTTGCTTCTTTACTTTCTTTTTCTAAAAAAGTTGTTAGTGTTTTCAAAGTAACATGGATATAGCTAAAATAGAAAATTTATTTTGAAAAATTAGCCCCTTTATCCATATCCCTTCACTCCCTAGATCCATTTGTAACTCTTTCAGATTTTTTTTTGATATTTACTTTCATATTTCAAAGTGATACACTTTTGCTGCAATTTCTTGATATATCTTCTTTATGCATTGTCTATTAGTTCTTATATTGGAAAATTAAGATTTAAGCTTTAATTTCTCTCATGCATAATGTTTACTTGTTCTATTATTTTAAAAATTATGCCTATTGAACAATTTTCACTGATGAACTAAGTGGTCTACCACCAGTCTATTTCTTTTCTTTTACAACTTTTTAGTAATTAATTGCTCTTTTTTCTCTGTTTATTTTCTTTTGTCATGTTTTTCACTTACCTAATACCAACTTTTTCCCAAAATTTCTCTCCATAATTGTCATATACCCACTGATGTTTTTACAAAAACTCAAATACTTGGAAAATGTTGCAAAAGCCTTACCAGTTCCATTTTTCCTTATAAATCTTTTGCTCAGAGTCCTGTAACCTCATATGCCAATCTAGAATGGCTTCTTTCTGCTCTTTATGCCTTGAACAGAATTGTTCTGTAATCTCCTTTCATCATTCTTCTATATTGGGTCACCTATTTTCCAGGTCCCATTATCTTTCATGTTTTATTCCCTCACTTTGATGAAGAAAATGGTACCTGAGGAAAGGTACATGGAAAGCAAAGTTTTTGCGTCCTGTTTATAGCCTTTTATTTTTTATAGTGTTTATTTCAAGTTGGAGAATCATTTGGCAATTCTCCACTATATAAGAATGATACACTGAAAGCTGATTAGAAGCACTCTGTGTATGTCAGGTGAGGGGTTGTGGCTTATGGATTAGTGGGCTTGCTTGAATGGTGTTAAGGCAGGAGCTGGCTTTCTCATAGGGATATCCCAAATGTCATAGGTATTTTATCTAGGTATCTTAGTTTCTCCAAGAATAGTTATTAATTATATTGTCCTGAGCAGAGTGGTAATGGTGTGTACCTGGCTTTATCTACAGCATTAGGGGGGTAAGTCTCCTACTGCTCAGTATGAGATTTTCACTTAATATTCCTGTTATTAACCCCAATCTTACCCCATGCTGCACTATAGCTCTTGAGCCTGAAGACTCCTGAGGTCAATTTTTCCAGAGACTAAGCCTCTGGTCTCCTGTAAGTGGAGGAAGGATAATTATCATCTGCGTGGATCAAAAGAGGGGCCCTCATGAGTCCAACCTTCTATTTATTATCTTCTAACCAATCTGCCTGCTTTCAGTTCCATGCCTCTTCCCTACCTCTGCAGTGTCTGGTGCCTCCAAGCACTGAGTCTTGCATTTTTCAGAACTATTATTCCTCTTTTCCCTCTGCAGACACTTAACTTATAAATTTCTCTACAATTCTGAATCAAATTACACTTTTCTTTCGCTGTTCATGTCCTAAAAATCTATTGAATTCTATTGTCTGCTATTGTTTCCTTTCCTATTCTCTTAGACCTTGTGGGTTAACATCTTTCTTTTACTTATCTTGGCATTTTAATAAAGGTTTGAGAGGGAAACAAGATAAACTCATATGTTCAATTTCCCATATTTAACCAGAAGTTTGTGTATCTACTACTTTTCTATAAGGGAAGCTTGTAGATTCTTCTTTTCTTATCTATGATTAAAGTTGATTTAGTACAGCTTTTACTGAAAGGACAAGAGTACTAAATTAATGTAGCCTCACATGAAAAGGAGTTCTTGACACCAATTCAATAATGCTTCTTAAGGTCCTAATATAAATAGTTTTATTTTTCTAGACTTTAGGGGACCTTATAAATACCATCCAGAGCTTATTACTAATATTATAAAAATATAAATAATATCAGAATATCATTTTGTAGATCACCTTTCAAACACTTTTTGTCCTTGACATTCTGGTGAGAGAATTATATGGAGGAAGAAGGTTGAAATTCTATAAAGGAAAATCTGGACATTTGTATGGGACTTTTTCAGCTAACCTGCATTTATTATATAAATCCAAACATAAGATAAGCATATATAGCTTCAAGTTTCACTAAAAAGTTTCATACAATTCTACTAATTCCTAAGTCATTTATTTAGAAACATCCCTGCCAGCAAAAAGTTATACAGTCTCCATTTTTTCCTACTTATTTTGGTGAGAATGATCTATGGTAGGAAATTGGACTTCTAAATAAAAGTAAAAAAGAAACATTATATAATTACTTTTCAAGAAATTATTATTTTGTTAAATGCATTTTTTGTTAAGTTACCAGAATGCCAGATACCAGAAATTGAGTGGCTTTACAAAGGGAATTTATTATATTACAAGTTTACAGTTCTAAGGCCTTGAAAATGTCCAAATTAAGGCACCAACAAAAGGTTGCCTTCACTCAAAAAGAGCTGATGCTATCCAGAACACCTCTGTCAGCTGGGAAGTCATGTGCCAAGCATCTGCTCATTCTTGTTCCTGGTTCCATTTCTTCCACCTTCTGATGCCAGTGGTTTCCTCTGTAAGTGTCTGTGAGCACTCATTTATCTCCTCTGGGACACAACTCTGGGTTCTTCCATGCTTAGCATCTCATGAAAAGGCACATGGCAATGTCTGCTTAGTTCTACCCAGAGCTAGGCATCTGCTATCTCTGTCAGCCCTCCAAGCATCTCCAAACACCCGTGTCTCTGAACTTTGAAGAAACTGCTCTTCAGCCATCTGCATCAGCTCTGCACTTTCTCCAAAATGCTTCCTCTTTTAAAAGACTCCAGTAAACTAATCAAGACCCAACCTGAACGGGCAGAGTCACATGTCCATTTAACCAAAACACCACACCCGCAGTTGGGCATACCACATTGTCATGGAGACAGACTCATCAGAAGGTCACACCCACAACTGGGAGGGTTGCATTTCTGTGGCGATAATCTAATCAAAAGGGTTTCCACCCTACAATATTGAATCAGGATTAAGGGACATTGTTTTTCAAGGGTACCCAACACTTTCAAAAGGCACAAATATTTAAAAACAGTATAAAAGAAAAATTAAGTTTTTAAAAAAGGTGTAATATCCAGAATACCCCCAAACAAAACAGATGTACATGTCTTAACTCTGCAAGCTTGTGAATATGTTGTGTTACTTGGCAAGGGGGATTAAGGTTGTTAATCAGATAACCTTAAAATGGAGAAATGACCCTGGATTATCCAGGTAAGCCAAATGCAATCTCAAGGGTCCTTGAAGGGGAAAGAGAGAGACAGAAGAAAAAGATTCCACTAGACATTGTTGACTTTGAAGATGGAAGCCATGAGCCAAGTAATGCCAGTAGCTTCTAGAGGTTGGAAAAGACAAAGAAATGCATTCTCCATGGAGTTTTCAGAAATGGATCAACCCAGTCAGACTCAAATCAGTCTTCTAACCTCCAGAGCCATAAGATAATAAATTTGTGCTGTTTTAAGAATTTTGTGACAATTTCTTACAGCAACAATAAGAAACTCACACAGAAGCCATATACTGAAACTTCACCTTATCCATTCAATATATTTATTGAGCACTTAGTAGTACACAGCCATATATAAATAATATGAATGCTATAAAGAGAAAACATATGAGCAGCAGGATCTTTAGCAACTTACAGTCTAATAGATAGATAAGATATAGCATTTTTCAGGCATTCTACAAATTGTTAAGTAGAGCTTCTTTCTTTCTTTCTTTCTTCATTTCTCTCACACACATGCACACAGTAAGTTCCTGATTTATTAGGTCAAGAATACACAATTTATCAGATGCAAGGTACCAACAGAGCAGAAGCAGAAGCAGTATTACTATTTTGGCCCTCAGTGTCTCTAATTTGGAGCATGCAGTGGATGTCCTCTGAACCTTAAAAAAGAGAAGAGAGCAAGGTAGTCCTATCTGGTGTGACTTTAAGGAAAATAGTTCATCCCATTATGGCTTCATGTTGAATTTATAGCAGTCATTTAAAAGTGAACAAAAGCATTTGCCTAGAGTTTTGACACTTCTTTCTTTAAATATTGATGGATATGGGATATTGTTACATAATTTCAGTTTTTGCAAATTTGTTTATCTTTATGCCTGAAGTTACTTATACAAAAGTGTATAGGAACTGACCAGGGAGAGTCTTCTGCACCACATAGTGTGGCCCTGGTTACAAAAGCTGAGGAACTGAGAAACAGAGAACTGGAAATTAACATGGAGGCCCAGAGCCCGCAGGAGTGCTTGGATGGGAGATGGGGACTAAGAAGTAAGCTAAACCGCATTTCTTGAACATGATACCCCCACCAATGCAGCCCTGTGACCTGTGACTCACCCCACACACATGAACACATCAAATGCCCCCACTCCCCGCACTCCAAGAGCCCTTGCCCCAACAATCCCCAGTGCACATACCCACCCCATATCCCCACTGCAATTGTAGCCCAACCCACCTCTCCTGCACCCCTCCTGAGCATTACCTCTCCCTTCCTGTTCACTGAAGACTATCTCCAGAGCATACCTCCATACTCGGGCTACACCTGCCCCCAGCCCATATAGTCACACAGTCCCACCCTTCCCCATCCCCCAGCTCTGTGCACAGGATACATCAGTATAGGCAATCTTAGACCTGTGCATGTGCACAGCCCCCAGCCACACTCCTCAGCTCTGGGAACATCAGTTTATGGCAATCCTAGACCCATGCATGTGCACAGCTCCCAGTCATGCCCCTTAGCTCTGGGAAAGTGCTGAAATGCACACCCAGGACACATCCCCCCCCATCTCATGCAGACATAATGCCAATCCACTGCCATAGTTATGCATATGTGCACGAAGGGACACATGACCTAGACCAGCATATATGATGGTTATGTTCCCCAGACTGGTGCACAGGACAGCTACATCCTCCCTGGTCCCTGGGCACTCATGTTCACAGGCACCAGCATAGCAACCCCAACCTGTGCCTATACTTGCACTGTGACTCATCATCACACTGTTATGATCTGCCCCATGCCCTGAATCCTGCTACACACCATCCCACAAACACAACTTTGGATATCAACTTCCAAAGTAAATCAATCAAGATATTTACATGCTTTGAAACAACAGAAGATCACTAAACATATCACAATGGAGACACATATAACACTGTCTAATGACCAATTGAAACATAAGAGGAGACACAGACATTGGAACCACTAATCAAAGATGTTCATATAACTCTACTAAATAAAATAAGTGGGATGGCTGATGACAGAAAGGTAACTAAGAAGACAGTAGAAGAGCATAAAGAGGAATTTGAAAGAATAAATAGAAAAATAGTAGATATCACAGAGATTAAAGATCCTGTAGACCAAATAAAAAACACACTAGAAAACACAACAGCAGATTTGAAGAGGCAGAAGAAAGAATAAGCGATATAGAGGCAAGGATAACTGATTTTGAACACTCAAAAAAGCAAATGGCAAAAAAAATGGGAAAATTTGAATTAGATTTCAGGGAAATGATGGACAAAACAATGTGCACAAATATAAGAATTATTGGTACCCCAGAAGGAGAAGAGAGGAATAAAGGGTTAAGAAGATTAGTTAAGGATATAATGGGGGAAAACTTCCCTGTCTTTATAAATATGCCATGACCTGTACATGGATCATGACATCCAGGGGTGAAAGTCTCCCTGGTGATGTCAGAGATGACCCCAAGGGATGAATCCAGCCCTGGCACCATAGGATCATCAATTCCATCCTGACCAAAAGGGGGAAAAGAAGTATAGCAAATAAAGTATCAGTGGAAGAGAGAGTTTAAGTAGAGTTGAGAGGCCACTCTGGAGGTTGTGCTTATGCAAGCTTCAGGTAGACCTTGCTATCTATAATAATCTGCCAAACCTCAACAAGAACCATTCCAGCCAATCCTAAAGAACACCTAGGGCAATATATAAGATTCCACAAGGGTTCCATGCACTAGAGTAACTTTCCAGAAACCTACAACCTCCAGATGGGTCCCTGGTCCACATAGATACTGAAACCTAGCCCAGCCTCTCCAGAACATCAGATAGTTCCATCTCCCTACCTCATATTAGTTACAGACCATTCCAAAATGAACAAATTTAAAATGACCATAGCTCAAACACCCCTAAAGAGAGGGATGGAATGATTACAGATGATGGTGGAGTTATACAGAGAAGATAGGATTTACCAAATGAATATGATTGCTGAATCATTAAATTTATATCTCTTTTAGTCTCCAATATCTTAGAACAGGTAGAAGTAAAAACCTAAAATTGTGGAGTTACAACCCATGTCAAACTCTGAAATATGTTCTACAACTAATTGTGGTGCTGTGCTTTGAAATTTATTGCTTTTCTGTATATATGTTATTTTTCACAAAAAAGAAGGAAAAAAGTTTATTGTGATGATATAAAAGCATTTAAGCTTCCTAGCCTCCTATATTCTGAAGCAGCTATAAGGAAAAATCTGAGAGAATCATATGGTAGCCCATGACAAGCTCTGGGATCTGTCCTGTAACTACTTGTTGGAGAGTGCTTTGGAAACTATTGCTTTTTTATTTCTTTGCTTTGTATATATGTTATATTATGCAATAAAAAAATTTAAAAAAGAAAAAGAAACTATATCAAACACTATGTCTGTTAAATGACAAATGTTTACAGTAAAAAGCTGAAGAATTCTTAATAACTATTTTTGTTTTCTTATACCTTCAAATTCCCCAAAGCCTTAATTGGTTTATTTTTCTGTTTTGTTAAATTGAATAGACAGAGATGTTTTCCCTGGTTTTATACCATATATGACTGTGTATAGTATGTTTGTGGGAGATTGGACTAGAATAAGGAATGTTTGTTTGCAAAAAAAAGTACATGAAGCGATGTTCCTTTTCATTGGCTATAAGGGAAATGCAGATCAGGACTACAATGAGATACCACCTCACACCTATAAGAATGGCTGCTATTAAACAAACAGGAAACTATAAATGATGGAGAGGAGATGGAGAAATTGGGACACTTATGCAGTGCTGGTGGGAATGCATAATGGTGCAGCCATTATGGAAGACAGTTTGGCAGTTCCTTAGGAAAATAAATATCGAGTTTCCCTGAGACCCAGCAATAGCACTACTTGGTATACACCCAGAAGATTTGAAAGCAATGATAGAAGCAGACATTTGCAAACCAATGTTAATAGCAGCATTATTCACAAACATCAGAAGATGGAAACAAACCAAATGCCTATGAACAGATGAATGGATTAACAAAATGTGGTATATAGAAGTGGTGGAATATTATGCAGTTGTAACACAAAATGACGTCCTGAAGCACATGACAAAATGGATGACCTTGAGGACATAACGCTGAATGGAATAAGCCAGACACAAGGACAGATACTGTATGATTCAACTTTTATGATCATGGTAAAGGTAAAATCACAGGCTTATAATACAGACTATAGGGGACATACAGATATATAGATACTAAAGATGGGTGAACGGTTAGCTAATGAAGTTGAACGCCAATGTAAGGGAATAGATACTAGTGAAAGTGATTCTCTAGTGGGTCTATACATAATATTACCATATTCAGTATTATTAACATATTGAAGATTAACAAGATTGAAAGGGTTATATAGACCTATGTGTTCCACTGATTAACACTAGAAATATAAATTATTTCTTGCAAGAACTGCTTCAAATCTATGATTTGTGCACAAACATTGTTTAAGTCCGGGATCCTGGGGAAACCTGCTATTGCATGCTAAGGGCTATATTTAAAAGGAAACCATAAGCACTACCACAACAACTGCAGAGGTAAATAAGGGAGGGGGGATGGACAAGAGTTAAGAAGAGGTTTAGATTTCCTATATGGTGAAGGTGTGTTTACTTGTTATTGTTCCCTTGGGAACAATGAAATTATCTAAAATTGAGAATGTTGATAGACTGTGGACTTTGGGCATTATACATGATGCCTGATGAATGTAGGTGGCTGAAGGATGCACTGACTGAGAAGTAAATTGGTGAATGATGGTGTATACATATAATCCAATGTTGTGCTGCTACAAAAAAGAATGAAATCATGAGGCATGCAACGAAGTGAATGAATATGTGGGACATTTGGTGAGGCAAAATAAGCCAGAAATGAAAGAACAATTACGATATTGTCTCCTTTAGAAAATGCTTATAAGAAAACAAAGTCCTAGATTGTAAGCTTTTATAGCATACACATTTAGTCCAGAGTGGTAATTATTATTTCAGGATTTTGAAAGTCTGCTATTTAGAGAGAAGAATGAAGCTGATCAGGTCAGGGTTAAAGTAATTCAGAACAACAGGGTGACAAAGACATTGTCTGTATTTTAGAACCACACATACTCTTTGAGACCAAAGGAAGAGAGATTTATTTGGTCTGGAACCTAAATTTTCTGTAATACATAATCTAACTCAACCTATCTATATAGCTTATTTGAACAACTGAAACACAGGGAGCCCAGAATAAAAAAGAGGTCTTTTAACCCTGTGTAGCTTAATTTTGTGCCTGGATACACCCTAGAGTATATTAAGCAGGTTATCAAAAAGTATTGGCAAAGTCCCTTGAGGAATGGTGAAAAGACATGGAACTCTTAAACTTTAATCAGGGTACTGATACCATGGCAAAATTTAGGGACACCGAAATCAATAGGCCAAGCCCTTGATCCTGAGACCTACTCTTGTGAAGCTTATGTAGGTATCAGAGAAGCTTAGTCTACTTACAGGTAGTATGGTAAGAGATACTTCTGGAGGACCTCTTGTTGCTCAGATGTGGTCTAACTCTCTCTAAGCCCAACTCTGAAAGTGAAATCATTGTCCACCCCCCTACATGGGACATGACATCCAGGGGTGAAATTCTCCCTGACGGCATGGGAGATGACTCCCAGGGCTGAGTCCAGCCCTGCTACCATGGGATCAACAATTCTATCCTGACCAAAAGGGGGAAAATAAGTGTAACAAATAAACTATCAGTGGCAGAGGGAGTTCAAATAGAGTTGAGAGGCTACTCTGGAGGTTGATATTATGCAAGTTTCAGTTAGACATTGCTGCCTATCATAACCTGCCAAACCCCAATCAGGAGCATTCTAGTCAAGCCTAAAGAACCCCTAGGGCAATATTTAAGATTCCACAAGTGTTCCATGCACTAGAGTAACTTTCCAGAAACCTACAACTTCCAGATGGGTCCCTGGAGCAGATAAGTCCCAAAACCTAGAGGGCCCAGCCTCTCCAGAACATCAGATAGCTCCATCTCCCTACCCCATATTATTGATAGACCCTTCCAACATGAAAAAGTTAGAATGGCCATAGCCCAAACACCCCTAAAGAAAGGGATAGAAAGATCAAAGGTGATGGTGGAGTTATGCAGAGAGGATAGGATTTAACAAATGAATATGATTGCTGAATCATTAAATTGATATCTCTTTTAGCCTCCAGTATCTCAGAGCAGCTAGAAATAAAAACCTAAAATTGTGGAACTGTAATCCATGCCAAACACTGAAATATGTTCTACAACTTATTGTGGTCCTGTGCCTTGAAATTTATTGCTTTCTTGCATATATGTTATTTTTTACAAGAAAGAGAATAAAGTCAATTGTGATGATAAAAAATATTTAAGCCTTCTAGCCTCCTATATTCTGGAGCAGCTAGAAGGAAAAATCTGAGATGATGATATGGTAGCCCATGACAAACTCTGAGATCTGTCCTGTAACTACTTGTTGGAGAGTGCCTTGAAACTATTGCTTTTTAACATTTCTTTGCTTTGTATATAAGTTACATTATGCAATAAAACTTTTTTTAAATGTATGGGAAAGTTCAAATGTACAACATAGAGCTTCTTCAAGAGCAGATTTAAGTAGATGAAGTGCAGAGTCAGAATCACATCCTGGACCTATCCTGGACAGCAAAATTCTTATCCTTAAAGCTACATGATGCAATCTACTCCCTTTCCATGGAGCTTGCTTTGGCTGCTTTTTATTCTCTACTTGTAGGTTCTACTCTGTGATATTGATTCTATTCTGACTTAGGTTCTCATGAAAGAAAGCAGCATTTTCTTTAAGCACATATCTGATTTTGCTATCACTGATGTCACGTTGATATATCATTCCCAAATATTGAAGACACAATATTCTGAATTGAATGAGAGTAAATACATGTGCGTACTAAAATCATTCTGTAACAAACATATATTTACTGCATTTCTAATGGATTTCCTGTTTTCTGGATGACTGTGGGCAATGCTCATATATACAAATGAGGAATTGTCTATATTGTGACAAACACTTTAGTAGCATAGCATTGAAAAAGGACTGAGTCTCTGCCTTCATTGAAGTCAGAGTTTTGGAGAAATTATGATATTGTTCCATACAAAGTGAAGGTCACAACTTTTTGAAACCTCAATTTCCTCATCTTTGAAATGGAGGTTGGAATGGGCTTCATTCATAAAGTTTCAGTGAGAATTAAATCACTGAAGGTGAAAAAATAGTTAAAAACGATGAAGTGGAGTTCCAGGGAAGATGGTGGCATAAGGAGAATTAAGGCTCCTTTCTCCTACAAAAAAACAGCTATTGTATAGGTAGAAACTGTCTTAATCAATGATGCTGTTGCTTCAGAGTCCACACAGTGCTGAACAGCACCCAGGAAAGAGCGGGACAAGGAGACTGAGAAGTTGCAGTAAAATCTGAGTGAATTGCTCCTGTGGCAGTGACCGATGCACACCCTCCACCTTTGAGGCTTGCCTCAGGTCCATCCATGTGTGGCTCTGTGGACAGAGAGGGGAGTGAAGGCCTCCCTTCCTAGGAATGGTGGAGGACATGGTTGAGTCCCGAGAATGGCTTCTGTTGGCCAGTGTGGACTGCTAGGTTTCAGCTCTGAATCGCGGTGCTAGCCGGCCCAGAAAAGGGATCCCAGTGGCCATTATTTCAACACAGAACAGAGGAGGTTCAAAAACTACCCTCTCTCCATTGCAGGGAAAGATTTTCAGAAGACTGCCATCTGTTGGGAGGGCCAAGAAAGTGCAACTTTGGGGAGGCAAAAGAAAAATAATGGTTATTTTACATCTTTCCTGTCCCTGTCTCCAGGGCTCTTTAGGGCCTGCATCCTATTTCGGGGTCCCTTTCCTTGTTTTGATCAGTTAAACATGGGAATATCTAAAGACCTAGAATAATTTGAACCAAAAGTCAAAGAAGAATCATAACACAACA
The DNA here is from genome assembly GCA_004026745.1 of Myrmecophaga tridactyla. Taxonomy (NCBI): domain Eukaryota; kingdom Metazoa; phylum Chordata; class Mammalia; order Pilosa; family Myrmecophagidae; genus Myrmecophaga; species Myrmecophaga tridactyla. Next base: position 13,651 of record PVIY010044115.1, read on the forward strand.
GCAATCAACATTAAAACCCTAGGAGAAAGAGAGAGAAATTGAACACCAGAATAAAGTCATTAAGGTAATCAGATGCTTAGACATACGCAAAAAATTACAAGTCATATTAAGGAAAAGGAATATATTGCCTAGTTCAGGAAACTAATAAAAGCTTCAGATGAGACACAGGATTTGAAACAACCAATCAATGATGTTCAAGCAAATCTCCCAAACCAGTTCAAGGAGATGAAGGGAAATATGGCTAAATATATAAATGATATTAAGAAGACACTAGGTGGGCATAAAGAAGAATTTGGAAATGTACAAAGAAAATAACAGAAGTTATGGGAATGTAAGGCAGAATAGATGAGATTAAAAATACACTAGAGGCATATAACAGCAACTTTGAACAGCAGAAGAAAGGATCAGGGAGTTAGAAGACAAGGCATCCCTAATAGAACAGATAAAACAACAGACAGAGAAATGAGTGGTAAAAATTGAGCAGGGTTTCAGGGAATTGAATGACAGCATGAAGAGCACAAATATGCACCATGGATGTTCCAGAAGTAGAAGAGAAGGGAAAAGGCAGAAAGAATATTTGAGAAAATAATGGCTGAAAATTTCCCAACTCTTATGAAAGACATAGACATCTATATCCAAGAAGCACAACATATTCCAAATAGAATAAATCTGAATAGAAATACTCTGAGACACATACTAATCAGAATGTCAAATGCCAAAGATAAAGAGAGAATATTGAAAGCATCAAGAGAAAAGTGATCCATCACATGCAAGTGACACCAAATAAGATTAAATTGTTGATTTCTCATCAGAAACAAGGGAGGTGAAATGGTACTGGTATGATATAGTTAAGGTATTGAAAGAGAAAAGTTGCCACGCCAGAATTCTTTATCCAGCAAAACTATTCTTCAAAAAAGAAGGTGAGTTTAAAGTATTCTCAGGACTTTGTCAAGGAAGTGAAATGGCACTCTACTCAATGGGAGAAAATATGGAAACCACATATCTGAAAAGAGATTGATATCCAGAATATATAATGAAATCCTGCAACTCAACAATAAAAAGACAAATAACCCAATTAATAAATGGCCAAAAGACTTGAATAGACATTTTTCCAAACAGGAAATCCAAATGGCTAAAAAGCACATGAAAAGATGCTCAACAACACTAGAAATTAGGGAAATGCAAATAAAAACCACGAGATATCCTTTCACACTTACTAGAATGGCCATATTTAAAAAAAAACCAGAAAAATACAAGTGTTGTAGAGGATGTGGAGAAGTAGGAGCACTTATTCACTGCTGGTGGGAATGTAAAATGGTACATCTGCTGTTGAAGACATTTCAGCAATTCCTCAGGAAGTTAAGTATAGAACTGTTATATTATTGAGCAATCCCACTGCTAGCTATATACACAGAAGAATTGAAAGCAGAAAAGTGAACCAACATTTGTACACCAATATTCATCATGCATTATTCATAGTTGCCAAAAGATGAAAACAACACAAGTGTCCATCAACATATGAATGTGTATACAACATGTGATATATAAATACAATGGAATATTATTCAGCTATAGAACAAAAAAGTCCTGGTGGATGTGACAACATGAATGAACCTGGAGGACATTATGTTGAGTGAAATAAGTGAGAACAAAAGGACAAATATTCCATGATCTCACTAATATGAGTTAAGTATAGTGAACAAACTCATTGAGTTAATATCTAGACTAAACATTACCAGGAGGTAGAATGACTGCAGAGAATGGGGAGCTGATGCTCAATATGCACAGAATTTTTAATACAATTCATTGTAAATGTTTGGAAATGGTAGAGGTGATGTAGCATCATGAAAGTAGTTAACAATGCTGAATTGTGAGTATGATTGTGGTTGAAAGGGAAAGTTTGGGATTGTGCATGTCACTAGAAAGAAAGTAAGAGCTATGAAACATGGGCCTGTATAATACTGTGAACCAATGAATGTGGTTAATAGTCTTATATGAACTAGAACAAAGTACAACACTATTACAAGGTATTAATAATAGGGTGGTATATGGGAAAACAAGCCTAAAGAAAAATATGACCTATAATTAACAGTAATATTTAAAAATTACTGAATCAGTTGGATCAAAGATACCACAACAATGCTAAGGGTTGAAAATTGTGGTATATATGGGAATGCTGTATTTTTTATTCTTAGAAAAATGTTACATGCCACAAAAACAACTGAATTTACTTGACAGTTACACTGTTTTACACTAATGCTTCTCTGAAAGTGCATGCTGTCAGCTACAGATTAAAGCTTCATCTTCAGCAAGAAACAAACAAGCAAAAAACTACACAAGAAGCAAGACAAGTATAAAATTGTGTTCAATTAAAGTAACCTTTGTAATAATGTAAAGGTGGGACAAGGTCTCAACTGACAGAGCCCTTTTAGATATCTTGAAATTTATCTAGCCATATACTTCTTTGGAATATAAATGTGTCCTTGTTGCCAAAAGTCAATTTTGGGGGGAAAATAGATGTTTAATTGCACAAGACTATTGCTCTCACAGCAGCTAAAAAAACTACTAAACTTTCCCACCTCAGGAACTTCTGCTACTATTTCAAACAATATGGCCAAAAGGCATGGAATATACAAGCCTTGCATAATAAAACAAAATATGCTAATATGCTACATCCTTGATTTTAAAATCATGCAGCTCTGAACTTTATTTCTGTAATAATGAAACTAAGTCTAATTTCTAAGCTATTTCCCCAAATAACATATTTATATTCACTTATAAAACCCATAAACATGTTTTTTTGACTTCTTTACTTGAATCTATAATTTTCATTTTACTAATTCAGTTTATTTCTCAGAGACTCAAAGCCTCCAGATTGTGCCTATGCCAGTTGAGTCCTGAAACCCAGCAGATAGTGTGAACTCCCATTCTCCAGTTCTTCTGGCCTTCCATGGACAACTAACAAAAAGATAAGGCTGGATCATCTCCATCCTGAAAAAAAGCAGTATCTTCAACATCAAGAAAAATAATTCCTTTCCTCTGCATCATAATATCCACATCCCTTCTCAACTTCAAGTGATCAGAGTGGTCATCAGCCCAAATTCCTCAGAATTGAAGAATGAGCAAAAATAAGGGAGGATTGTAACTGCTGACTACAGTGGGTTTATGGTTATTGCAGTTAATATCCTGTGTTACCTGAGTAATTTGGAATATTGCTGTTTAAAAAAAGGAAAAAAAAGTCCTATCAACAGTTGTAAGAAATATTCCACACTAATACAAGGCATAGTTCGTGGGATAGTGTATGGTAATTCTGTATTTTATGTATAATTGCTCTCGAAACCACAACTTCTTTAATAAATAAAAAAATCTATAAAGGGCTATATAAAATATCCATAATATAGTTGTGCAAATCAGGCTATTATCCCCTACTCTTATTTTTTATTCTGCACTGTCTTAGAGGAATATCCTAGGTCAGTCAGACAGAACCATGGTATATGTATGATGAGTCAAATGAATGTCCTCACTCCAATACATTTGCCTGCCTCACTGTCTCTTGGGGATAGACATTATTTCAGAGTAAGATTATTTTTACTATCTTGACCTCTTGGAGAAATGCATTCTTAGCTGGAGTAGTGAGGCTTTTGAACACTCAGGCTGGACTCTTTGCTGATGCCCCTGAGCAGTCTGTGTTTCAGCAGACTGCAATTGTTCCCAAAGCTAGCCTTGTTAGGCTCTTCAGTTGAGATCTTTTCTTCCAAGTACAATGTTCAGCAACAAACTGAAAACTTTCAGAAATCTATGTGTGGATAACTTTACCTGAAAATGTTGCTATTAATGCAAATGCATTTACATAAGAATAACAGAACAAAGGCCAGTTTATAGCTTACTGCTTTTAGAAGAAGGAGCAGAGGGCTTTTGAAATTGATTGCTTAGGCTAGCACAACTTGTACTAAGTGAGCCTCTCAATGGAACATGTGACAGCTTTCAGCTATGTTTGAAACACCAGAGAAATGTTTTTTGTGCCTTGAAGGGGAAGTGGCTAAATCAATTTGAGTTATTTGTCTGTAAACCTATCTTGCTATTAGAAATCTGTCTTTCTAGATGTATAAAATAGCCTCTTTTATAAAGACAGGGCCATGGACTATAGCTACCTTATACAATTATGAAGTCTACAACATTTCTCAGTTATAAAAGTATGTAATTTCTCTTTGGGAATATTCTTAATGAATTGCAGCTGTTTATCATTATTTCCAAATTAAAAGCCCTGCATGGCTTTTGACAACTTCCTGACAGATGTTATTTAAACAAACAAAAGATTGGCAGATTCCTGAATACATTTTTCAAATAAGTGTTACCTCAGGTAATTAGAGTAATAATTATGATCACTGGTCTCCCCCAACAATCTAGACCTGAGAACAGTAAGCAACAGCCCACTGAGGGAAACTTTCTTAAAGTATCACTCTTTCAGGATTAGGTGGGAGATGGACGAAGCACAAAGGTTGGATGGGCCCCTGGTAACTAGTGTATGCTCATCTAGTACCTAATGAGTAAATTGTAGGAAACTTGATGTACCTCATTTGCCCAAGTGTGACTAGACAGTAGTATCTTGAGAAGTGATACATAATCCAAATATAGGTAGGTTTTAAGAGCTTTCTTTGAGAATACAATTAGTGTCATGGAGTACACCTCAGTTTTCCAGTCTATAAAATGGGTATAGTTTATGCTATTTATCAGCCTCCACAAATTCTTTAAATTAAACAAGGCAGCACATGCAAAACGTTTAGTATATTGACTACCTGGCGTCGATTAGGGATTTTATAAAGATAATATTTGAACAAATGATAATTGAACAAATGAAATTGGAAACCTCCAATGGGTGTGTCCCTTTGGGTGAGCCTCTGAATATCTTAAGTAGAAAGAGGAAAGGGGTCCTGAAGGGAAGAAAGTTCTATGCAAGAATTACACAAGTGATCAACTGAGTTATTATTCTATCAGGGAAGGAAATACAAAGATTCTTCTTTTACTTCCTACACTGATTCCTCCAACCTCTTAATCTTCTAAATTTATATATATATATATTAACATTTGTTCCCCCATTATTTCTTCATTTTTAATCCATATTAAATTTATATTTTAATTGAGCATATATATATATATACTGTCCTCTTTTCTGATTATTTTTATTGCTATTACATTAACCTTGAAAGTGAATATTACATGCAAGCAATGAGAAGCTTTAACATTCAAATTTTCCAGATTATTCTCATTTTCTCAATTAATGCTTCTTAAAGCCATTAAGTATCTTAGTCACACATAAGAAATTCTCCCATTATATTGAACATGGCTCAGCATGCTACAAGGGTACTCATTCCAGAATGAGTTACTTTTGGAGTAATGATAATAATAATAATAGTTGCAATTTGTTGAATACTTACTGTATGCTAAGGACATGTTGAGGCACTTTTCCATGCCTTATTTTACTTAATACTTTTTATCCTTTAAGATCTAGGTATGGTGATACAAGCAAAGAGAAACGGGCTATTGTTGGATTAAGTTCATGTGTCAGTATGGCTAGGATGTTATCCAGTTGTTTGGTCAAGCAAGAACTGGCCTGATTGTTACTGTGAAGATATTTCATGGATTAGATCGTTAGTTGATTGCAACTATGGCTGATCATATCTACAATCAACAAGGGTGGTTACCTTCAGCATGAGAGAAGACTCATCCAGTCAGTTGAAGGTATTAAAGGGAGAACTGATGATTTCATCAGTCAGAAAGAAGAATTTTCATCAGTCAGAAAGAAGAATTTCTATCTCTACTTTAGCCAGCCAGTTTCTTCTTGGGCATTCAATGAAACCTTCGTTGGGTTCCCACCTTGTAGCCTGCCCTATGGAATTTTGGACCTGTGCATCTGCACAATTGTGTGAACAAATTTCTATACCAAATCTCTTGATATTTATATATGTACATACACACTTATATATACACATACAGAGAAATAAACTTTTGGTTCTGTTTCTCTGGAAAACCCTGATTAATACAGGTATTATTATCCTCATTTTAAAGATAAGAAAACTGAAGCCCAGTGAGGTTGAGTGATTTTTGCAAGATCACATGACCATAAGAATATGAATACATTTCAGAAGAATATTCAGGACTATTAAATGTTTTTAAATATCATTACAGAGGAAAGGAAAAATGCAAATAGAATTGCTTTTCAGGGTAAATGAAGTCTGAACAGTGAATTTCTAATCATCTTCAAGTTTCTGAAGGATGGTTATAAGGTTATAAG
>PVIY010044116.1:8868-20011 GCA_004026745.1 Myrmecophaga tridactyla
TTTTTTTTTTTTTTTTTTTTTTTTTTTTTTTTTTTTTTTTTTTTTTTTTTTTTTTTTTTTTTTTTTTTTTTTTTTTTTTTTTTTTTTTTTTTTTTTTTTAACATGGGCAGGCTCCAGGAATCAAACCCGCATCTCTGGCACAGCAGGTTAGAGTTCTGCCACTGAACCACCGCTGCACCACCCTCTGGTGTATTTTTAATCTCATCTATTGTGCCTTTAATTCCCATAATTTCTGTTACTTTTCTTTGCATGCTTTCAAATTATTCTCTGTGCTCACCCAGTGTCTTCTTAATACCCTTGTTCTCTTTATGTATATTTTCCTTCATCTTTTTGAGTTGGTTTAGGTTTGTTTGGACATCTTTTTGATTAACTATTTTTCAAATTCTTCATCTTTTCTTTTTTTTAATTTGTCCCTTTGACTGTGCCCTATCTTCCTTTCTCTTATCATGGCCTGTGCCTTTTTTGCTGATATCTGGACATCTAATTATCTTGATGAGATTATTCTGAAGGTCAGCTTCTCCCTCTTGGCTAGGATTTTGTCATTGATTGGGTTTGTGTTAAGGCTCTTCTTTGATCCTTGGTTCATCAATATTTCCCATCCAATCCAAGGCCCAAGGTCCCATGCTGGCGGCACAGGCCAGTTCCAAAGAGCCATGGAGAGAGAGAGGGTCAGGATTGATGCCAGAAAGCCTCTATTTCACCTTCCCCAAGGGTTTGCTTTCCTGGCTTGCCCAGCAGATGGCACTCTTTGGCACCTATTCTCTGAAGCCCTAAGAAGGCAGAGTATTTTAACCCTCTAGCAGCCCCACCTCTGACATCAGTCAAAACCGTGGCAGCTGGTGCCTGCCTGCGGCAGGCTAAATTCACCAGCCGGTAGCTGGATCAGTACTGTACATTGTTTCCCACTGTTCCTGGGGAGTAGGGCTTCTGCTGCTCTTCCAGTCTGCAGCAGACCACTGGGCATGGCATGGGCTGGGCTGACCCGAAGCTGCTTGCCTCCAGGTGGTGGATGGGCACCAGGAGGCCTGGTCAAGCCAGTAACAGGTTTTTACTGTTTCTCAGTCTCTTTGTCTCATTCTTCCCTGGATGCTGGGCAGTACTTCCCTGCTGTTTTGGGAACAGAACAGCTGTTTTGGACAGTTTCTGTTTGCCCACTAAGTGTTTTTGGAAGATGAGTGAGCCCTGCAACTCCCTATTCCTCCATCTTCCCAAAAGTCCCCCTTTCCTTTCAATTTTAAGACCTCTTCATCTCTGCTGTTTAAATATTGGTTTCATATTCTTCTGATCAAAAGCTTTTTCTGTTTATTTATTTATACTATTTTCCTTCTTAATCTCTTTCATTTTCATGGTTTCAACTTTTGCAGGTTGGTACCAAATCTCTGTCTCTAAATTCAATCTCTCTCCTGAGACCTAAAATCATCATTTTCAATCTCCTATTTGCATACTCAAAATATCTCAAAGATGTTTAAAGTATTATTCAAAACAAAACTCATTCATCATCCTCTTATTATCTGTTTCTCTTCCTGTATTCACAGATTTGATAATGGCCATCACCAGTGAGTTTGTATGAAATTGTATTAATTTCTCCTTGTTCTAGGTCCTCCCGTCAAACATTTTTTTTTGCTTCTAAGTACCCACAAATTAAAGTTCATATATCTTAGCATGGTACACAGGATCCACCAGAGTTCCCTTCACTATTTATTAAATGGATGGTAAGGTGCTCTGCTGAATATTGTGTGTGGTTTGGAACATGCTTGCAAAGTTTACTATTTTCTTGTCAGTTAATGAGTAGTTCTAAAGGCAGTAAGTAATCATTCACAAATGATTACTGCAGTTATTCACAATTATGGTACATGACATAAGAAAAAGATGAAAAGTAAGACTTGTAGGGTTTTGAGAAAAGAGAGGTAACAGCCAGTTGAGAAATGTAGCACCTACATCGTTAGGGTTTACTGAAGTGTTAAATGTAAATTACTTTTTGCAGTGCTAGTGAGAGCTGTCAGTGCTAGCTTTTAAAATTTAAATTTAAAATAATGTTTGACTCAGGATTTTGTTTGCAGTTGTGAACTAATGCTGTGACTGTATTTAAACAGTAATGTGCATCCGGTGCTGTTACCTTCAGATGTATTTGACCAACCACAACCTGTAGGTAATAAAAAAATTGAATTCCATATATCTACTGACATGCCAGCTGCATTTAAGAAAGATTTAGAGAAGGAAGAAAATTGTGAGGAACGAAATTGTGGTAAGAATATTCTAGTTGTTTCATATGTTATGTAAAAAAATTTTTCAACTAGCTTTTTGTGTGAGAATTAGGTTTTTAAATAATGGTTCTTTATTTAGTATACATGAACTGTATTTAAATTATCTAATAAGGTTCTTCATCAATATATTGAATAATATCTGTTTTTAACTTCTTAATATAAAATGAACTTTAAATGACAAAATTACCACTCTTGCCTTTCACTAGTAATGAACTCTAGGATGAAATTTAGTTTGTTTTCTGTCAATGTTTGTACTTAAAAATATAATGGAAGAGTCTCTTATTGACTTAATTCTTCATTGCTTATTTAATGTAATGTATTATGGTTTTGTAATTGTATAATGGGTTAGGAAATAAACAGTGTGGTTATCCTGTAAGTTGTAAATTTCATGTATTTTTTTATCCAAAAAACACGGAAGATATTTACCAAAAACACTATTCTTAAATTTAAAGAGAATGTATTGGAATTAAAAATATATTTTATGCTTATTTTTGACATTATATTGCAATGCCATTCCTTTGTTCTTTAAATCTTTTCTCAATTTCAGAAATAATACAAGCTTATAGAAAATTAACAAAAACAGAAGCTTATAAAGTAAAAGTTTTTTAAAGTTAATACTCAAAGCCCCACTCTCCCTCCCATCCCACTACCTAGCGGTAACTAACTATTGGTGTGTATATATTTTTCCATACCTTATACCATATATGTAAACACATTTTTTGTTGTTTATTCTTTTAAATGACAGCATGTTTTACATATAGTGTTCATAATTTACTCAATGTCAGCTTACCTTTTTATGGTTGCACAGTATAGTTATATCAATCTGTATTCATACCCTATTGATAGAAGTTGAGGGTTTTTCCACTTTTTTACTGTTACAGAAAACATTGGAGTGTACATCTTGAACAAATATCTTTGAACACTTGTGTGAATATAGGATAGAGTTCTAGTAAGTGTTGCAAATACAGTGTGTGAAAAACTGTAACTGGTTTTAATTCCTGTCTTTATAGTGAGAATGTATTACCTTTTCAGATAGTTCCTTTGTGTTTGCTTCACTATTTTTACATATAAGCTTACTTTTTTGTAAGTTTTTCTTGTCTTGTGTCTAGTTATTCTTTGACACACATTTTTATTTTTTGGACTTAATTTACTTAAAGGCTTTACCTGTATAGTGGGGGTGGAGGGGTGGGCAGTCATCTTATTCTGCATCTATTTCATAATAGAATGTTGAAATAACAGTGGAAACAGTCTCAAGTTTTTCCTGTTACTGATGCTTTCAGGCCGTAAGAGTTCTGTGTTTGTACAATAGTTTTTCTGCATTATGAAAAGACTATTAGAACCCTAAGTACAGCCTGTCAGTTGCATCATCTTCACAGCCTTTTTGCCCTCATAGTATCTTTGTTTTGTAGGTAGTATAGCTAGGATATTTTGAGTGCATATTTAACTCTATCCTTCCCAAGCCTCTCAGTAAACTACTTTAATTCATACTATATATTGCTGTCTAAAATTAAACATTTTCAATATGTTTGTACTTTTCCACTTGAATAAGTGATTTCTTTAATGTCCAAATACTTGTTTTTAATTACTTCTTGTAGGATCAGGATTAAGGTGGTCTTTTATTTATTTTTTTACTTTTTTATTTTTTTAATCCCCACATTGAAATGTCTTATTTTATGTTTATCCCTTCTAACATTGTTTTCTGGTTTTAATATTTTAATTATCTCTTGGAGTTTGTTTTACAGTATTGTAATGTGGCATTATGAAGTCTTTATACACAATGTGTAATCTTGAGTGACCATGTCCCATTAGCAGAATGCCTTTGATACCTAGGTCATTTATTTCTTTAATTAATTACAAATTTCTTTTTGGTCACATACTTAGTAATAGTTCACAGCAAAATACTGATTATTGTCTCTAAAACACACACCTCTATATCTATCTGCCTACTCAGTATTTTCATAAGATGCCCTTAGTACCTCAAACTAAATATGTAAAAGCTGAATTTAATTTTCTTTCCACTTTGTAGACACTCTAAATGGTACCACTAAGCAACCACTGGCTGTTTAGACACTATATATATGATAACTTTTGTGTACAGTGTCAGAGTTGAATAGTCGTGGCAGAAACTATATGGCCTGCAAAGACTGAAGTGTTTACTCTTTGGGTTTTTACAAAAAAGTTTGCCTACACTTGTCTAAGGCATTGAGAAAACCAGTGAATTTTAGGGCCAAAAGGTATCTTAAAAACAAAAAAACCAAATCTGTTTGAAGGGAGGGATATTTAATGGCTAATGTTAATGTTGAACTCTTAGATTTACCTGCTACTGAAGTTGACGCATCTAATGTAGGATTTGGAAAAATCTTCCCTACACCTAATTTGAACATCACAGAAGAGATTAAAGAGGATGCTGATGAAATGCCATCAGAATGTATTTCTAGAAGGGAATTGGAAAAGGGAAGAATTTCTAGAGAAGGTAACTTCATGAAATAAGCCAACATTTATGTCAATTTACATTTTCTTTGATTCTATGGAAACAAAACACGTTCCTACTTCATGTTATTTACCTTAAGGCATATACTGCAGAATGTATCTGCAGTTAATGTTTTAAATCACCTCTTTTCATTTTAATAGAAGGAAGGTACCTGTCAATACAGTGTTTCAGTCTGTATTTGTATGAGGGGGGAATTGTTTTCATTCCTTAAACTTTTATATGACATTTTAAACAAATTAGTGTATCTCACAAGTCTGAAATTTTATACTCCAAATACAGTTGATAGAACATCGCAATACTATGTGCATACAAAGCAATTGTTAGTAGAAAATTTTTAATTACTCAGCAATTAGAAATACCTGTTTAAGAAGTTCATATCCTCACATAATATTTTTTATTTCTATGGGATTTTTTTAAAGTAAATTTTAGGAAAATTTTTAGGGATTTTAGATTAACATGTTAGACATCATCATTTTTTTTTCCATTTGTTGGGAATTAATTATTGCCATTAAATGAGAGGAGCTTGTGTTCTTCAGAGGCCAGTTTGTCTGAAATACCTGATTATTATTTTTGAGTACTTCATTATTATCTTTGAATATGGAGTTGGCTGGTGATTTGGAAAACTCACTTTAGGTAGAACACTTAATGATAACATTCATTATGTTATTTACTCATCTCTTTAATAAAGTAATTGATCTAAAAGACTTTTAATGTTAATACTTTATTAAACAAATTTTATTGTTCTACATTCCTGAAAACTTTGAAAATTAAATTTGCTTTTCATATACAAAACTCAGATTTTTAATGAATACTTTTTGTAGGACACTTGTTACTGCTAGTCTCTATGGTTTTAACATTTTCATGATACTTTTGTCTGACAGCTGTATTGGATGTTAGAGTTTAATTTTCTTTGAAAAATTGATGAAAATATCTTAATTTCATACACTTTATGTTTTGTTTTGTTTTGTTTTTAATTAAGAAATGGAAACACTTTCAGTTTTCAGAAGTTATGAACCTGGTGAACCAAACTGTAGAATTTATGTAAAGAATTTAGCCAAACACGTTCAAGAAAAGGCAAGTTGAAATTTATAAATTGATTTATTATTTTACATTTCTTTGTTTCCTGGACTTCCTTTATTTTTCTTATTCTTGTTTATGTTCCAGGACCTTAAGTTCATTTTTGGAAGATATGTTGACTTTTCATCTGAAACACAACGGATTATGTAAGTTGCAGTCATAATCATTGATTATGTTTTTTTGTTTGTACCTGCTACCTTTTGCTTTTCTTAACATTTTCGCTTTAGAGAAAAGGGAATTGAAGCAGTTGGTCTCATATGTTTAAATCGTCTTTACTATTTCTAGATCAGAGGTCAGCAGACATTTTCTGCATATGGCCATATAGTAAAAATTTAATACTTTTTATTATGGCCATATGGTGTTTGTTGCAATTACTCAGTTCTATCATTGTAGCATGAAAGCAGCCATAAACTATATGTCACGAATAGTCATGGCTGTGTTCCAGTAACATATAATTTGCAGAAACATGTTAATTTCCCCCATCTCAATTCTAGAAGAGTGATTCTCAAGCCTACATAAACATCAGCTAGAAAGCTTGTTAAAACATAGTATCTTCGACCCATCCCCAGAGATTCTGGTGCTCCAGTTTGGGATAGGGCCCATGAACTTGTGTTTCTAGCAAGCTTATGAATGATGACAAAGCTGCTGGTCCAAACACTGTATTTTGGAAACCACTACTTTTATGACTCATCCTGAAATATACAGCATTTAGACAAAATTTTTAGATCCTTGCTCTAGCAGCATCTTCTCATGTTTTAATGGGGCTGCATTAAGCCAGGTTCCCAATTTCAAGAGAACAATGTAACTTGTAAATGATACAAAAACTAATGTTTGGAATTAGAATTTCATTCTTTAGTATTGTCTATTTAGTTTGCTCTAAGGTAAAAAAGACCCCTGGTCATATAAAGTATAAGTAGGAAGACAGAGACAAGATGAGGTAAGAAGTTTTTGAGTGGAGATAAAATAGGTGACACAACTAGTTAATTTTCTTTGATCTTCAAGTGAAATCAGTAATTTTAAAAGTCTAATCTGCCCTAAGAATCTTTTTTAGATATGGTATGTACAGGTAATACCATATCTTAAAATTCTCCATTTGTGCTTGGTAGTGGTAGATAACTTTTCTTATGAGGGTACCAAAAGTTTCTTTTGCTGGCCATACAAAATGTTGGTCCTTTTTTCTTTGTCGCTGCCTTTGTTGATCAAAAGGAAAATTTATACATTCTTTCTCTCTATTTCCAGTATTGCTTGTTATTAGAATTTGAGGGGAATATAATCTATATTGAGAAAACTTTAGACATTAAAATAATAAATTAATAGTGTTTTCTATGGGACTAGTCATTTTTTAAACATTTCACAGCATTTGTTTAAAACATGTTTAATATGCTTTTACTAGTCCCATAAACAACATAAATAGTAGCCAATACTTTATTATGATTACTGTCTGGTTTTCTTAAATAGCCTTTGAAAAGTTTTATCTCAAAAATGTTGAAAAATGAATATATTATGGAATAATAGAAAACTATAGTGGAAATGAAAAATTCTGGTTTATATTTCTGTCTTTGAAGTTAATTATCTGTGTGATCTTTTAGAAGTCAGTCAGTCTAAGGTAGGCATCAACTATAAAATGATGGTTTTGAGTAATGATCAGCTGGTTCCCTTCCTGTTCTGAAATTCAGTGGTCAGTTTTCTATGATTCTTGTTAGCCCTCTGTTCTTGGTTATATAGTTGTCTTTTGTTACTTGAGCAGATAATATTGAACTGGCTGTAAGAAGTTCAGAAATTTTTAAAAAGAGAGATATGGAACCAAAAATGTGTGCTTTTATCGTGGCTAGTAACATAATTTTAAATAACATAAACACTCATAATACCTAAAAAAAAGTTAAAGCACATCATTAAACTCATATTGCCTTCTTGTAGAATCCATTTTAGAACAAAAAATGTAACTTTAGAAGAATGTGTGATAATAAGAGTAGTCTTTTTTATTTTATGAAATAGCACAATTTTAAATTGTTCAACACATTCCCATTCACTTCATCAAAATTATTTTGACATTTTGAGTCAAAACTACTCTTCCTTGATTTTCTTAGGTTTGATATACGCTTGATGAAAGAAGGTCGCATGAAAGGACAAGCTTTCATTGGACTTCCAAATGAAAAAGCAGCAGCAAAAGCCTTAAAGGAAGCTAATGGATATGTTCTTTTTGGAAAACCCATGGTGGTTGTATCCTTTAAATCAGTCTGTTGAAAACGATGTAGTTTTTAAGAGAAACTATTTCACATGTTATTTAAAAGTATCAACAACTAGCATTCTAGCTTGAGATCATTCAATTGCAGTTAAACATTTTGTATCTAAGCTGAGTCAGATGACAATGTTATTTAGATTTTTATTAGAAAATTAAGGCATTTCAGTAGCATGAAGTTAGTAAATTTTCAGCCAAGTCTGAATATTTTATTTATACAGCTCAAGAAATGCATAACTCATGCGAATTCTAAGAGACTACAGTGTCAGGAAATGCATTTGAAGTCATTAAAGAGAATACAATTTGTTGTACTTCTATTTTATAGTTTATTGTGGTATAATTAACTTTTTTATTTGATAATTTTATTAACCAATATCACACTGCATTTTTATTTAATGCATTTGGCAAACGAGAAATTAATAGGATAGATGAAGGAGTGAAGGTCTATTTGTAAAAATTAATGACTGTAAAATCAGTTTAATCTGTTACTTCCCAAATGCCTAGAATAGTCCTGAACAGCAGGTAGGAGGCACTAAAAATATATTAGGTGATTGACTGAAAGTAAGAAGACAAGTATATAAGAGATAATTAAACTTTGCTCCTACCCTACATTTGAGAATTCTTGATTATTTAGAAAGTACTACTTTCATGTTTGTGAAGGAAACCTTAATATAAGAATATTAGCAATTTGCTCGATCAGCTAGACCAAAACAAGATTCTAAAGAAGGAAAAAGAAAATGTTAAGCTAGTAAAGGTAAGTGTGGATATAACACAAAAGTTCTAGACCATTTCTTGAGATAAAATTAAGAAAGGATAAAAGCTCTTAGAGAAGTAATTCAGATTTCTCCTACAATTTTTCCAGGATGAGTTGATTGAACAATGTTTTACATTGTTTTACATTTAATGTAAATTTAAATTTACATTAAATTTCACAGCTATAACTAAAGAATAAAGCCCCGTTTGTATATAAAAATTATGTGGAGATTGAGTTTTATAAGGAGAATGTATCTTTATTTATCTTTATTGTCTCTGCCTAGGGTAAAGTAGTGGTTCTTAAACTAAGTATTAGAATTACCTGGTGGGTTTCATAATACAGATTGTTGGCCCCCAACCTCAGAATTTCTGATTTAGTAGGTCAGGGGTGGGAACCTAAGGTGACCAGCCATCCTAGTTTGCCTGTGATGGAGGAATTTCCCAGGACACCAGACTGTCAGCATTAAAATCAGCATAGTGTTTAGCAAGCCGGGACAATTTAGGTTACCCTGGATAGGCTTAGAGAATTTGCCTTATTGAGTTACCAGGTAATGATGAGTCAGATAGTCCAGGAACTACACTGAGAATTTCTAAAGTAAACATTTAAAGCTAAATTTTCTACACTTAATGATTTACAATTCCAAATATAAAAAAACAGACTTTACAAAAATTGTGTATGGAATGACATATTTGTCCTTTAAACAAGTAAAAGAGTATTAAGTAGTTTAAGGATTTAAAAAAAATGAAACTTAAGCATTTGGTATTATAAAAGCTTAGGCTTTGATTTAAGATGTTAATTGGAAATAATTTTTTATTTTTTATTTTAATTTTTCTGCCTTTGGAAACTGGAAGAACATGAAGTAAACGGGTCAAGATTACTCATTTAGCTGGAAAAAATCATAAATAAGAGAAAATTTTGCTTAATGTTTATATCCTCTGTGAGAGGTCCGAATATTTGAATTTTGTGTAAAATAACAATGTAGTCAGCAGTCTTGCAAATACCTTAGAGGCAAAGTGAAAAATAACAGTTTTCGGTGTGTGATTTAAAAAAATCATTTATTTGTAAATCTAATGCTGAAAGATAAGAAAAAAATTAAACTGCATTCTGCTGTTCTTCTTTAGAAGCATTCCTGCGTAAATACTGCTGTAATACTGTCATGCAAAGTGTATCCTTTCTTGTCGTATCCTTTTTGGGGCAGTGTTTTGTTTTGTTTTGTTTTTCTCCTAGAAATGTTTCATTTCTTCCCCCACTCTTTAGATCCAAATTGAGCAATAATTTTTTACATTTTGTTCAAATGAAATATTTCCAAAAATATATGTGTAGATTGAACAAATCTCTTAGGCAGTTTTTAGATTTGTTGTTGGATTTCCTAGTATCCTTTGTTATGTAATTTTTCCAGGGAAAGTTAGTGAATCAGGTCAACTTAGCTACTTTATATGCATTTGCTTTAACACTGAATGTAGTCTTGCTTACTCTACTTGTGTATTTCTTACCATAATTCAGTAATATGTTTTCTGTTTTATGATGTATTTGCTTAGGTCTATGTAACATTGTGAAATTTGATTGGGGAAAGAATTATTTTTCTTTTAAAAAGTACACATTTTGAAAATTAAATGGATTTCTATGTAAATTCCCTAAATTCCTCACATCTGAGGTCTTACTATTGAAATCTCCTTTGAGATATAGATAGCAAGTGGAACTATCTTTTTTCTCTTTTCTTTCTTTTTCTAAACAAAACAAAGCAAAAAATGTAATTTAAAAAAGCAACGAAAGTGAGAAGACGTGTTTACTCAGGATAGCACATTAAGTGAAAAGAAGCAGTTCTGGCGCCTGTGTGAGAACAGTGGTTTCTGAACTGGTTGATGACCAGAATGACCTAGACCAGTGTTTCTCAATCTTGACTGTAAGATGGAATGATCTAGGGAACTTTAAAAAAAAAAAATTACTGATTTTAAGAAAACAAAAAAACCTTTAAAAATATACTACTCCGTGGGTCCCTCCCCTAAAATATTAGATTTAATTGATCTGGAGGATAGCCTACACATTGGAGTTTCTAAAACCCCTCAAAGTGATTCTAGTGTGCACCAAGGTTTGGGAACCACCAAGGAGGGACCATACTAATAAATCAGAAAAAAAAAGTTTCCCCTAGTAATTCTGACAATGGACCAGTTTGTTTACTACTTCGACTAAAATGGTCAGGTGCCTAATCAGGGATGGCCATCTACCTAACCATCCAACCTTTTATAAGTAGAATAGAGGGTTAGAGCATCTGTATTTCTTTCTTGCAAATTCTGCTTTTATTAGTACTGTAAAAATAA
>PVIY010044117.1:0-19903 GCA_004026745.1 Myrmecophaga tridactyla
TGTTAGAGGTAAATATTTAAACTGTTCCACACTTTTGCAAAGTTGTTTTGGTATTTCTTCATCTCACCACTTCCTGGATGCTCTAAAGAGAGAGCTCTCCTTTCCCCACTCCAGGTGAGGCCCCGGCAATTCCAAACCTACCCGGTAGGTAGGTGCTCCTTTCTCTTCCCGTCACTACTACATAGCCCACTAACATCCATCCAGGAAGGAAAGGAAGTGGAATTGGGGGCAAAAGGCTCCAAGAGGAGTAGGTTCTGCCTCCTGCAGTGAGCCAGGTGTGGAAAGAGAGGTGTCCAGTTAGCAGGACCTCACCGCTGCCTGCTTGCCTGCAACGGGCTGTGGTCCAGAACTGGCTGGGGTCCAGATGGCCTGGGTTAACATTCTTGCCTGGTTACTTGTATTCTAATTAGCCAAGGGCAGGTGCGCAACCTTTCTGGGCCTCAGTTTTCTCATCTGTAATATGGAGCTAATACACACTCCTATTTCATAATTTTTTCATTAACCAGTGGCAGTGTGACCTGAGGACTTGTGGGGCAGAGGTGCTGGAACAACTGGCAGCATGGACAGTTTTGCCTATCTTTTCTGCCATGGTCGTGTGCTTGAATGAGAGCTGGAAGGAAACTTTATCTTGTCCAACCCCTTCATTTTCACAGGTGAGGACCTGGAAACTTAAGTGAACTGACTTGCCTAAAATCACATATCAAGGACATGGGCCAGGGGTGGTGCAACTCATGTCCACCTCTCTTGGGTTCCCAGCCTGATGTTCATTTATTAGGAAAATTAGAAAAAGCACAACCGGCTCTACCAGAACTCATCTTTTAATGTAATTTCAGGAGCCCAGGAAGGTGCTTGTCCTTGAAGGACTCCCCTTCAACCTCCTGGCGCTCTTCCATTCCTTTTGGGTTAAGCATTAACTATACTTTAAAAAGATGCTGTTCGTCATGGATGAAACAATGCATTGAGTCACTAACACTTCAGTATGAATTAGTCTATATATCTGTCAGAACATCTTTAAAATTTCTTGTTAAAATAGTAATATGCCACCATTGCAGGAAATTTGAAAAAAAAATAAAGAGCAGAAATAAAATCATCCAAGCTTTCCACATGCAAACATAACCTCTGTTTAACATTTTAGTGCATGACTAATTATTAACAAAAATGACATCACTGTCTAAACAATTTCATAGTTTTTTCCCCATAAGCAATAAACTTGGTTTTTTTTTAACCACTAAATGGTCCATTATCAAACTGTAAATTGATTAGCAGAGTTTCACACAATACTCTCCTATATTTAAAAACCCTCTATTTTTAACTTTTTAGATATGATAATGGTACTGTGGTTATTAAAAAAATCTTTTCAGTCAGAGATACATACTTAAATATTTACAAGTGAAATAATAAAATACCCGGGACTTGCTTTAACATACTCTAGCAAAACAAAACAATAAAACAAGTTGGGGAAATAGATGGAAAAAGAATGGTAAAATGTTGATATTTGTAGAAGATGGATGATAGGAACATAGTGGTTCATTGTACTTTTTACTTTTGTGTATGTTTGAAATTTCCATAACATGTTAAATTAAAATAACTCCTGTGAATAACCTATCTCTATCCCAAATCCTATATATTTATCATCCCTTTCCCCCATATTATATTTGCCAGTTATTGTGTATATTAGTGAACCTTTCTAAGAATGCAATGCTTCAATATATCAAGCCTACTATTTTTCAGTATTTTGTTTATTTTATTCTCTTTTGGTCTTGACCAATTCCTTCTCCCTACTTTACTTTGGCTTGTTTTGCTGTTCTCTTTGTAATTTCATGGATTACATGAGATTTTGTTTATTTTAAATAAAAGCAGTTAAGGCTATACATTTGCCTCAGTGTATGACTTTGGCCTTATCCTTTAGTTTTGGAAATGTACAGTGCTCATGGTCACTTTATTATTCCAAGTTGCTAATCTTGAATATCTTACTAGTCTCCACAGAACCTAGAAAAATGCCTGGATCATTGGAAACCTGGAAAACAATTCTGACTTCTGAAAAAGATGAATTCTCTTCTTGGGCCAGGGTCTCCATCTTGCCACCACC
Source organism: Myrmecophaga tridactyla (assembly GCA_004026745.1). Classification (NCBI taxonomy): domain Eukaryota; kingdom Metazoa; phylum Chordata; class Mammalia; order Pilosa; family Myrmecophagidae; genus Myrmecophaga; species Myrmecophaga tridactyla. Next base: position 2,090 of record PVIY010044117.1, read on the forward strand.
ACCCCTGTCCTGAGAGTGAGGCTTCTTAGGGGCCTGGGACAAAGTGGAGGAGACAGAGACTGGTCTGGCTCCAAGAATTGAAGGCAGCATCATTATTGTGGGTGGAAGCCTGAGGCTTTGTCAAATCTAAAGAGGAACATGTGATCCAAAATCCCTCTCCCAATTGAGTATTCTCCCTCCTTCTTAGCCCATCTCCCAAAGGCCATGGAGCATCTTTAGGAGAGATGGTGGAAATGTTTGTCCTTGGAAGGCTCATTCTTTAACTTTACCTTCTTTTTTTGTGACTTGCAACTCTTGCCCATAAGGACTGAAAAGTTTGCTGATGAGAACAAGGCCCTCTCTACATCCTAGAACCATGGCCTCTCCTGTGTGACTTTTCACATCTGGCAGTAAAAGATTTGATATATATCGAACTCACAAGGGCGAAACATTCCAAAATTTGTGATCAGTGCTCCTTAAGGTGCTAGGGGGATAAAACTGTGTGTAAAGGGATTTTTATAGCCAAATAATTTGTTGGGAAATTCTTGGCAAAGCATAGGTCTCTTTTCTGCAGACCTTCTCAGGTCTTAAAGGTCTTCTGCAGACCTTTAATATGCTTTTTTTATTAATAGGCTTTTGAACATCGTGAAGCTCCAGGACAGGACTCTGGTAAGAATAACTTGCCAAATTTGACTACCAAGCTCTTTATTTGCAGAGCACCTCATGGGATTATATTCTGGAGAAACACTAAGCATATAAGTTTCTGACAGCTACTGTAACAAATGATCACAACTGTGGTTTGAGAAAACAGAAATATATTCTCTCATGATTCTAGAGGCCAGAATTCCTAAATGAGTATCTCTGATCTGAAATCAAAGCGTTGGCAGAGCCACACTCCTTCCAGAGCCTTCAGGCAAAAATCAACTTCAGGCCTCTTCCAGCTTCTGGTGGTTGCAGCATTCCTTGGCTGGTGGCTGCTAGCATTTCTTGGCTTGTGGCTGCATCACTCCAATCTCTGTGGTCACATGGCTTCCTCCTCTTTTGTCTTTGTTTTGCGAGGACAATAGTAATTGCATTTAGAGCCTACCTGATAATTGAGAACAGTCTCCCCATCTCAAGGTCCTTAACTAAATCACACCTGCAAAGACCCTTTGGTGTGGTAACATTTACTGGTTCCAGGGATTAGGAACTGGCATCTTTGGAGGACATTTTTCAGCCTAGATTAGAAAAAAGCTGAACTAGTTTGGAAAAAGTGAGGCTAAGCAAAAAGGAATGCCCGCAATCAATTGGGCAGTCCTATTTAACAGGTAAGAAAATGACTTGCATAACACTGGAACATTGCCAAGTCATAAAAATGAGAGTGAAATCTAGACAATGCAGGGTTGACTCCAGATGCCCAGCCCCTAGCACCCCCGGTTCCCGGTGATCATTTCCGTTTTCCTAGGCTGTCCACGTAAGTGTGGGTAATTCCCAAAGCAGTGAACTGGGGAAACTTCAGTTCATTTCCCCTGCCATTCATTTAACACTGGAGACAATTAAGATTCCAGACCTAGAGAGACAAGAAAAGAGGTGTTTTCACCTCTGGGAAGACGGTGTGTCCCAGGGGAGGGGCCAGGTGGTGATTTAGGAGACCAAGCCCTGCTCTGCGTAAGCCTTAATGACACGCTGAAATTGCCCCCTCTATATTCTTGCTCCCCTCCCAAGGGATTTGCTCCAACTTGTATCACCTTGGGTGAGGTCATCTCCGTTCTCTGGTGGTGCGGTGGCCCCCACCTCAGTTATTCCACTTGGCTTTTCCTTCTTTCAGGGGCTTTGGGGATAGCTTTGTTCACAATGAGTTGGTTCCCTTTGTCCTCAGAGCATGCAGCTGACAGCCCAAAGGTACCAGCCACAGAGAAAGAATGAGAATGGAGGCATTTGGGGGACACACTGCTGTGGGGACACACACTCAGGGCTTGCACAAAGTGCTGTGTGGAACAGCCAGGAGCTCTGTTCCTGCAACACCCTGCCTCCTTAGCTCACGTCTGGACTCCTGGGAAGGGACATTTATAGGGCTCAGGCAGGTCGCTGGGCAGTGCCCCTTCCTTCTGCATTAGGGCTTTGCCCTTTCTCTCCTCCCTCACTTTCAGCTGTATTCCTGGGGTTCATTTTAGGTGCATGCATTGATGGCCACTCACAGAACCCCTCAGGCTATGGGGGGCCCTTCCAGAAAGCCTGGCTCTTCCAGGTCCTGCTGATTACCTGATGTGGCCACAAAGCCCTCCCTGGGCAACGTGAACCCCACGTTCTCCCCTGCTTCCCAGGGCACTCCTGCCCCTGCCTGGCTGTGCTCCCTGAGACCCCCAGGGGATGACCCTGGGGCTGACTGGGTGGGGGAGTGATCTTTCCTCCAACGGCCCCCAGTGGCTTCCAACTGCACTGCTAATATATTTAGAGCTTGACTTTCTTCAAGTTTCTGAGCGTGCCCGGCTGTGTCTCCTCCACTTCACCTCGCACCCCTACCACTTGTTCCCCACGTTCTCAGCACATCCCCAATTTAGGCTCTTGCGGGCACGGTCCTCTCTTCCTGCTGGGAAGAATCTAGAACTTTCTGACAGGCGGTTCACCTGAAACCCTAAAGAAGGTCTCTGAAAACGTCTCTCCGGGCGTGGTGGACCCCGATGAGGCAGAGGGCGAAGCGCGCCGCCGGGTAGCTCTGAGGATTTCACGGTCCTTGCCCCAAACCCGGGCCCACCTGACCCAGGGACAGCCTCGAGAAGGATTTGGGGCTAAGAAAGGTAGGCTCGTCTTTCCAAACCCGACAGCGTAATGGTTGCTAAGAACGCGAAAGCAAACGCCTCCCCGCGGCGCTTCAGCCCTGCGCGGGTCTGGGTGGGGGTGGGGGTTGGGGCGCGCAGGTCCGCAGGTCTAGCGCGCCCCCTGGCGGCTCAGGCGCCGTCCCTACACGCACACACACACACACACAGACACACTCACACACACCCGACCCCGTTCTTCCCAGCAGTGGCCTCAAAGTAAAAGTAAAGATGACCACGCCTGTTTTTACTGATGTTTTTTAATCTTAAAAATAATAAGGAATTTTTCGATTCCGGACCATGCACTCTTCCTCAGCCAAAAAAAAAATTCAACAAATGGTGCTGCAATAACGGGATAGTCACGTGGAAAAGGAATAAAATGTGACACCCCCCCATACAGCGTACTACTACTACTACTAATAATAATAATAAGGAATTTTGGCCTTGGATGCTCTCACTTGGTGTGTGTGTCAGCCTCATGTGGCCTTGTGCAAGGCAGGGGGAGGGGGTAACCTGGGAGCTTGGGGTGGGGCTGCAGGGGACACCCTCACTGGGCTCACCCATAGCTTGAGGCATAAGGCCTCTGACACCTCCCTTGCCTGGCCTGGTTGTTGAGTTGGAGTCCTGCTTCCACTGTTGTAAGACCTTGGGCAAGTTATCTAACAATTGCTCTCTGTCTGCCTCCATTTCTTCCTGTTGAATGGAGATCATACTATATTATCTCATATCCTTGCAGGCTTTTCATGATTGAAAAACACTTAGACAGTGACTGGGCACTTGGTGGGGACCACACAAGTGGTAGCAATGATTATGTTTTCCTTTTGCTGAGGCTGACACCCTTAAACAAATCCTAAGAGCCTTAAAAATTACTGTAACAAATACAAATCAAATATATTACTAATAATGCAAGAGCAAGAGGTCAGGAAATTGGACCATTAAGATCAATGACATTTAAAAGTTCACAAAAGTAATTTATAAATAAATACTAGCACATCCTGGAAATGTTCACTCACTGAACCATTGTCCAGTCTGAGCCTGAGTGGAAAAGAGAGATCCCTGGTGGAGGTGCGGGGGTTTCCTGTGCGTCCCTGTTATTTCCTCAGCCAGCCCTAGGTTGACAAGGGGGACCTGTGTCGTGTGCCAGACGGGGACAGGGAAGCACAGAGCGGTCAGCAGCCTTGCCCGAAGTTACGTCGCTCAGTCAGCTGGCTGAGCCACACCCCTTCCCCCCAAAGCTGGGTTGTTTTCATCCATTCCCGTCTTCCTTCCATGAGAATCAATCTCTTGTCTGCCCCATTTCCCTTAGGGGTGCAGGGAAGGAACCATCAGCCTTTGCACCTTACCCTCCAGCCATCTTCTTCTTCCTGCTGGCTCCTTGCTCCCAAGGATAAGCGAGTTTGGGATCAGGGTAGTCCTGCCTTGCGTTGTATTGGTTCTGCTGTGTGGAGGCTAGAGAACATCTCTGTCCCTTTAGGGCCACTTTCTGCCATTGCTGTTTCTGCCAGTGTGGATCATGGAGCAGCCATTGTAATTCTCAGGGCAGGTATGAAGTTGCATGGGAATAAGAGGCTCCATGATTAAGCAAAAGCTTCTCTGTGTCTGACTTAATTGCTAACAAAAGCCAACTTTGAAAAGTCAACCACTGTCATGCTGTTTTTTTTTTTTTTTAATGTCGGCAGATACCGGGAAACGAACCCGGTCTCTGGCATGTCAGGCGAGAACTCTGCCACTGCACCACCATTGCCCGCCCCCATGATGTTTTTATTGGACAATTACCACCTAGAAGTAAAACACAAGACTTCTGGCCCAGGAGTTCATTACAGGATTGATGGATTGAGCATCTGCCCCACGTTCTGGGTGCTGGGGATCCCTGGTAAAGAGCCCTAAGATAGGTAAGTTCCCTGCTTGCTCAGAGCTTACCTTCCAGTGGAGGGGGGAGGGGAGCATTGAATGACAGCCCCGCTCCTCCTCCCTCTTTGCACCCACACTCTTAAACTGTAGCCTTGCCATGGGTGGAGGGCCCTTCCCCACTCCCTGACCTAAGGCTTGACCACAGGACTTGCTTTGATCAATGGGACGCAGGTAGAAGTGACAGTGTGTCAGTTCTGAGCTGACGCCTTAAGAGGCTTTACGCATTTCTGCTTGTTCTGTTGCACACCTGCCATGCCCGGGCTAGCACCCTGGCTCCAGGGAGAGAACGGGAGACAAGTGGAGCAGAGCTGCCCCCAGCCAACCCACAGCCCTCTCCTAAGACACACAGCTGATCAGCCAGTCTACAGATGTGAGAACAATAATAAGCAATAGTTGTTCTAAGCCACTGAATTTTGGGGTGGTTTGTTATGCAGGAATAGCAGACTGATACAGGTGCCTTAAAGGCTATAGGAAGCTGAGATAGATAAAGATACAGAAGCTGAAGGAACCTACCTTAGACAGGATGGTCTATAAAGGTCCCTTTGAGAAAGTAACATTGAGGCTGAGACCTGGAGATAGAGAAGAAGCTTGACACAAGAAAAAGGGAGAGGAAGAAAAAAAAAAAACCAACCCAAATATGTGCAAAAGTCCTGGGATTAGAAAGAACCTGTGTCTCAGGAACTGAGGGAAGACCAGGGTGACTGGAGTAGAGTCAATCAGGGAAAGAGGGGCTGTTCTAGTCTGCTAAAGCTGCCAGAATGCAACACACCAGAGATGGATTGGCTTTTAACAAAGGGGGGATTTTTTTTTTTAATTTGCATATGGGCAGGAGGCACCAGGGATCGAACTCCAGACCTCCAGCACGGCAGGTCGGAGCTCTGCCCGCTAAGCCACGGCAGCCGCCCCAAAGGGGGAATTTTATTTAGTTAAAACTTATAGTTCTTCAGAGGAAAGGCAGCTAACTTTTTTTTTTAAACATAAGCAGGCACCAGAAATCGAACCTGGATCTCCGGCATAGCAGGCGAGAACTCTGCCACTGAGCCACTGTGGCCCACCCAGCTGACTTTCATCTGAGGTTCTCTCTCACACAGGAAGGTGCAGGACGACCTCTGCTGGCTTTCTCGCCAGGTTTCCTTTCCCCAGGTGTGATTCGTTTATATATCTCCAAAGGTCTGGTCTGGACTGAGCTTCGAGTGCCGAGATGAGTTGCTGAGTTGCTTGGGCTGTGCTGCGTTGAGTCTCATTTAAGCATCCAGCCAATTAAATATCATGATGGCAGCAGGCACTGCCCTTAGCCCGCCGCAAATGCAGTCGGTGACAGATGAGCTTCACATGCCATTGGCTCATACCCACAGCAGCAGAACTAGGCACCTTCACCTGACCAAGTTGACACCTGAACCTAACTACCACATGAACCAAGATTAAGATGGAGAGTTCCAGGGCTTTTGAGACCAGTATAAGAAGGTTTTTTTCTAAGTACAACAGGAAACTTTAAGGAGGTGAGACAGTGAAAGAAATTTTTTGTGTTTACTAGATCGTTCGTGCTCTGGTGTGTATGAGGTCAGGAGTCCATTGCAGATGCCCAGATGAGCGATGATAGGGGCCGTGGAGGTGCTGAGAGGGGATGGGTTAAGAAGGCATTCTAGAGGACTTCTGGGGAGATGGCCAACTAGAGAAGCTCGAGACTAGCCCTGCTCCACGGAAAAGTTAGGGAAGGGACAGGAGGGCGGCTGAGGCAGCAATTCAGGAGTGTGGCTGACCTAGGAGAGTCTTCTGCACCGCATGTGGCAGCCCTGGTTGCATAGGCTGAGAAACTGAGGCAGAAAGCTGGAGCCTGATGTGGAGGCGCAAGCCGCAGAGCCCGCAGGAGTGCACAGACAGGAGCCTGGGACTAGGAAGTAAGCCAGACCGTGTCCCTTGGGCGTACTACCCTCACCGGTGCAGCCCCGTGACCGGAGACTCACCCCACATCCCACGTACCTGAACTCCATCGCCCGCTCCCATTCCCAGTGCTCCAGGCACCTCCACCCCACCAGCCCCCAGTGCATGTTCCTGACCCCACCACACCCCCACCCCAAGTGCAGCCCAACCCACCCCTCCCGAGCACTACATCCCCCTCCCTGTTCCCTGCAAGCTGTTGCCAGTGCATAAAGTCTGTGGGCACTAACCTCCACATCTAGGCTACCCGTGCCCCGCCCTCCATTGTGTCGCACAGCCTCACCGCCCCCTCCCTGAGCTCAGCGCATCCCTTTATGGTGCTCCTAGGCCCACGCATGCACACAGGCCCCCAGTCATGTCATTCAGCTCTGGGAACCACATTTATAGCAGTCCTAGAACCACGCATGTGCATAGCCCTTAGCCTCACGTCCCTGCACAGCTGGGTCACATCTGCCCCCAATCCACGAAGGCGAACTGCTGACCAGTGGCCACAGCTCTATGCATGCACACAAAGGGCCCTGTGCCTTAGGCCAGTGCACACCAGAGTTATGCCCCACAGACCATTGCACCCGCATGACCTCTAGGTGCCCGTGTTCACAAGCATCAGCATAACATCTCCAACTTGCACCCATACCTGCCCTGAAACAAATCACCACACTGAGTGCTCCAACCCATGCCCTGCTCCCTGCTGTATAACCATCCCGCAAACACAGGCCTTAGACTACTGAAAGAAATCAACTCCCAAAGCAAATCAATCAAGATATTTACATGCGACAAAGACAACAGAAGATCACTAAGTGTATCACAATGCAGACAGATATAGCCCTGCCTAATGACCAAATTAAAACATCAGAGGAGACACAGACATTGAAACAACTAATCAAAGATGTTCATACAACTCTACTTAATAAAATAAGTGGATAACAAATGACATAAAGGAGATCAAGAAGACAGTAGAAGAGCACCAAGAGGAATTTGAAAGAATAAATAAAAAAATAGTGGCAAACATAGAGATTAAAGACTCTGTTGATCAAATGAACAACGTACGAGAGGCATACAACACCAGATTTGAAGAGACAGAAGAAAGAATAAGTGATATAGAGGACAGGATAATTAACTTCGAAGACTCAAAACAGAAAATGGCAAAAAAGATGGGAAAAATTGAATGGGAACTCAGGGAAATGATAGACAAAACAAAGTGCACAAATATAAGAATCATTGGGTTCCAGAAGGAGAAGAGAGGAATAAAGGGCTAGGAAGAGTAGTTTAGGATATAATGGGGGAAAATTTCCCAATCCTCATAAAGAATATAAATATACAAGTCAAAGGAGCCAAAGAACTCCAGACAGAATAAATCCAAATAGGCCTTCTCCAAGGCACATACTAATCAGTCTGTCAAATGTTGAAGAGAAGCAGAAAATCTTGAAAGCGGCAAGAGAAAAACAATCAACTACATACAAGGGAAATCAAATAAGACTGAGTTCAGACTACTCAACTACCACCCTGGAGGCGAGAACGCAGTGGTACGACATATTCAAGATCCTGAAAGAGAAAGACTTCCAGCCAAGAATTCTGTACCCAGCCCAATTGTCCTTCAAAATTGAGGGAGAGATTAAAATTTTCACAGACAAAGAAGTCCTGAAAGAATTTGTCAACAAGAGACTGGCCCTACAAGAAATAATAAAAGGAATTGTGCCAACTGAGAAAAAAAAAAGACAGGAGAGGGAGGTCTGGAGGAGGGCACAGAATTGAATAGTTCCACTAAGGGAAATTTAAAGACTACAAAGAGAAACAGGGAAAAGAATATATAGATCTGAGAAATAAAATTAAAAAGATAAGATGGTGGAATCAAGAAATGCCTTTTCAGTAATAACTTTGAATGTTAATGGACTAAATTTACCAATTAAAAGATACCGATTGGCAGAATGGATTAAGAAACATAATCCAGCTTTGTGCTGCTTACAAGAGACTCATCTTAGACACAAGAATACAAATAGATTGAAAGTGAAAGGATGGAAAAAGATTTTCCACGCAAGTTGTAACCAGAAGAAAGCAGGAGTAGCTATACTAATATCGAACTAAATAGACTTTAAATGTAAAGACATCATAAGAGACAAAGAAGGACACTATATACTAATTAAAGGGTCAATTCACCAAGAAGATGTAACAATCATAAATGTTTATGCTCCCAATCCAGGAGCTCCAAAGTACGTGAGACAGACATTGGCAAAACTGAAGGGAGTGATAGATGTTTTAACAATAATAGTAGGAGACTTCAATACACCACTCTCCTCTATAGATAGAGTGACCAGACAGAAGATCAACAAGGAAATAGTGAAGTTAAATAACTTGATAAATGAGTTAGACCTAATAGACATATTTGGTCATTGTACCCCAAAGCACAAGGTTATACTTCTCCTCTAGTGCTCATGGAACATTCTCCAGGATAGATCATATGCTGGGGCACAAAACTGGTCTTCATAAATTTTAAAATATTGAAATTATTCAAAGCACTTTCTCTGATCACAATGGGATGAAGCTGGATATCAATAACCACCAAAGAATGAGAACATTCATAAATATATGGAGATTAAATAACACACTCTTAAACAACCAGTGGGTCAAAGAAGAAATTGCTAGAGAAATCAGTAGCTATCTGGAAATGAATGAAAATGAGAATACAACTTATCAGAATTTATGGGATGTGGCAAAGGCTGTGCTGAGAGGGTTATCTATTGGCTTAAATGCCTACATTAAAAAACAAGAAAGAGCAAAAATTGAGGACTTAACAGCAAACCTAGAGGAACTTGAGAAAGAATAGCAAACTAACCCCAAAGCAAATAGGAGGAGAGAAATAACAAAGATTAAAGCAGAGATAAATGAATGGGAGAACAAAAGAACAATAGAAAGAATCAATAAAACTGAAAGTTGGTTCTTTGAGAAAATCAATAAAATTAATGGGCCATTAGCAAGACTGACAAAGAAAAAAAGAGAAAGAATGCAAATAAACAAAATCAGAAATGAGAAGGTGTGTGTTACCACAGACCCTGAAGAAATTAAAGAAATCATAAGAGGAGGCTATGAACAACGATATGCCAACAAACTAGACAACTTAGATGAAATGGACAAATTCCTGGAGAGGAACAAACAAAGTACACTGACTCAGGAAGGAATAGAAGATCTCAATAAACCAATCACAAGTAAAGAGATTCAATCAGTCATCAAAATCTTACTATAAAGAAAAGCCCAGGGCCAGATGGCTTCACAGGGGAATTTTATCAAACATTCTAGAAAGAACTAACCCCAGTCCTGCTCAAACTCTTCCAAAAAATTGAGGAAAAGGAACTCTATTTAACTCATTTTATGAAGCTAATATCATTTTAATACCAAAACCAGTAAAGATGCTATAAGAAAGGAAAACTACAGGCCAGTCTCCCTAATGAGCATAGATGCAAAAATTCTCAATAAAATATAAGCAAATCAAATCCAACGACACATTAAAGGAATTATACACCATGACCAAGTGGGGTTTAAACCAGGAATGCAAAGATGGTTCAACACAAGAAAATCAATTAATGTAATAAAGCACATTAACAAATCAAGACAGAAAAATCAAGTGATTATCTCGATTGATGCTGAAAAAGCATTTGACAAATTCAGCATCCTTTTCTGATAAAAATATTACAAAAAATAGGAATCAGAGGTAACTACCTCAATATGATAAAGGGAATATATAAAAAACCAATAGCCAGCAATGTACTCAATGGAGAGAGACTGAAAGCCTTCCCCTGAGATCAGGTACAAGACAAGGATGCCCTCTGCCACCACTTATTATTCAACGTTGTGCTAGAAGTTCTAGCTAGAGCAATCAGGTAGGACAAAGAAATAAAAGGTGTTCAAATTGGAAAGAAAGGAGTAAAACTCATTATTTGCAGATGATATGATACTATACTTGGGAGATCCTGAGAAATCTACAGCAAAGTTACTTGGGCTAATAAACAAATACAGCAAGGTGGTGGGATATAAAATTAATGTGCAAAAATCAGTAACATTTTTATACACAAGCAGTGAGCTAGCTGAGGAGTCAGTTAAGGAAAAAATTCCATTCAAAATAGCAACTAAAATAATCAAATACTTAGGAATGAACTTAACTAGGGACATAAAGGACTTGTACACAGAAAACTACATAACATTGCTAAAAGAAATCAAAGGAGATCTAAATAGGTGGAAAGACATTCCCTGCTCATGGATAGGAAAGCTAAATATAGTTAAGATGTCAATTCTCCCCAAGTTGATCTACAGATTCAACACAGTCCAATCAAAATTCCAACAACCTACTTTGAAGATTTGGAAAAGCTAACTATTGAATTCATCTGGAAAGGAAAGACACCCTGAATAGCTAAAAGCATCCTAAAAAAGAAGAACTAAGTGGGAGGATTAATACTCCCTGACTTTAAAACCTATTATAAAGCCACAGTGGTCAAAACAGCATGGTACTGGCACAAAGACAGAAGCATTGACCAATGGAATTGAATCAAGAGTGCAGAAATAGATCATCAAATCTATGGTCAACTGATTTTTGACAAGGCCCCAAGTCCTCTGAACTGGGACAAAATAGTCTTTTCAATGATTGGTCATGGAATAACTGGATATCAATAGCCAAGAGAATGAAAGAGGACCCCTATCTTACACCCTGCACAAAAATTAACTCAAAGTGCACCAAGCACCTAAATATAGAACTAGCACCATAAAGCTTCTAGAAGAAAATGTAGGGAAACATCTTCAAGATCTAGTAATAGAATGTAGCTTCCTAAACTTTATACCCAAAGCATAAGCAACAAAAGAAAAGTAGATAAATGGGAACTCATCAAAATCAAATGCTTCTGCACCTCAAAAGACTTTGTCAAAAAGGTGAAGAGGCAGCCAACTCAATAGGAGAAAATATCAGACAAAGACTTGATTTCCTGTATATACAAGGAAATCATACAATTCAACAACAAAAGAACAAACAATCCAATTATAAAATGGGCTAAAGATATGAATAGGCATTTTTCTGAAAAGCGAATACAGATTGCTCAAAAGCACATGAAGAGATGCTCATTTTCACTGGCTATAAGGGAAATGCAGATCAAGACTACAATGAGATACCACCTCACGCCTATAAGAAATGGTTGCTGTTAAATAAATAGGAAACTATAAATGTTAGAGAGGATGTGGAGAAACTGAGACACTTATGCACTGCTGGTGGGAATATACAATGGTGCAGCCACTATGGAAGACTGTTTGGCAGTTCCTTAGGAAACGAAATATTGTGTTGCCCTATGACCCAGCAATAGCACTACTTGGTATATACCCAGAAGAGCTAAAAGCAGTGACACTAATAGACATTTGCACACCAATGTTCATAGCAGCATTATTCACAATTGCCAAAAGATGGAAACAAACCAAATGCCCATCAACAGACAAGTGGATCAACAAAATGTGGTATATACATGCGATGGAATATTATGCAGCAGTAAGACAATGACGTCCTGAAGCATGTGACAAGATGGATGAGCCTTGAGGACATAATGCTGAGTGAAAATAACCAGACTGAAAAGGATAGATGCTGTATGATTCCACTTTTATGACCAGCATAAAGGTATAATCAGAGGCTTATAATACAGAAGATCAGGGACTTAGAGATACATAGAAGCTAGAGATGGGTGAACCATTAGCTAGTGAGGTTGAACTCTAATGTAAGGGAACAGATAGGAGTGAAGGTGATTCTCCAGTGGGTCTAGAAGTAATATTACCATACTGAAGATGAACAAGATTGAAAGGGGTTGTATAGACCTATGTGTCCCACTGATTCACACTAGAAATATGAATGAGTTCTTGTAAGAATTACTTTAAAGATATGATTCTTGTCTAAAGAGTGTTTAAGTCCAGGGTACAGGGGGAAAACTGCTATTACATGCTATGAGCTATGTTCAAAAGGAAACCACCAGCACTACTACAGCACCAGCAAAGGTAAATAATGGGGTGAGGGACAAGGGTTAAGAGGAAGTTTAGATATCCTATTTGACAAGGGTGTGTTTATTGGTTTTCTGTCTCTTGGAAACAATGAAATTATCTGAAATTGAGAATGTTGATGGACTGTGGACTTTGGGCCTTTCACATGATGCCCAATGAATGCAGGTGGCTGAAGGATGCACTGATGGAGAAGTAGATTGGCAAACGATGGTGTTTACTTATGGAGGTTGTGCTGCTGCAAAAGGGTACAATGTCGTGAGGCATGCAACAATGTGAATGAACATGTGGAACATTTGGTGAGACAAAATCAGCCAAAAACAAAAAAACAACAATGGTATGGTCACCTTTAGAAAATGCTTATAAGAAAACAGGGGCTAGACTGTAAACTTTTAGAGCAGACACATGAAGTCCGGAGTGATGATTACTATTTCTGGATTTTGAGAGGCTGTTATATATATATAACCTGATATTTAGAGATAAGAACAAAGCCGAACAGGTTAGGGTTAAAGTAATTCAGAACATAGGGGTAAGGAAGACAGTGTCTCTATTTTAGAACCACACATACTCTTTGAGACCGATGGAAGAAAGTTTTATTTGATCTGGAACTGAAATTTCCCGTAGTGCATTATCTAATTCAACCTATCTGTATAGCTCATTTCAACAACTGAAACACAGGAAGCACAGAATAAGAAAGAGAGCCTTTAATCCTGTATAGATTATTTTAATGCCTGGAAACATCCTAAAGTATATTAACCAGATAATCAAAAAGTATTGGCAAAGTCCCCTGAGGGAGGGGAGAAAGAATACGGAACTATTAAACCTTACCATCAGGGAATCCCCTGATACTGTGTCAAACTTTAGGGACACCCAAATCAATAGCCATGCCCTCAATCCTGAGGCTTACTCTTATGAAGCTTATGTAGGTAGTATAGAAGCTTAGACTACCTATAGACATGCCTGAGAGTTACTTCTGGAGGACCTCTGTTGTTGCTCAGATGTGGCCTCAGTCTCTCTAAGCCCAACTCTGCAAGTGAAATCATTGCCCTCCCCTCTATGTGGGACATGACATCCAGGGGTGAAAGTCTCCCTGGCGACGTGGAAGAGGACTCCCAGGGATGACTCCAGACCTGACACTGTGAGATCAACAATTACATCCTGATCAAAAGGGGGAAAAGAAGTGTAATTAACAAAGTATCAGTGGCAGAGAGAGTTCACATAGAGTCGAGAGGCTGCTCTGGAGGTGGCTCTTATGCAAGCTTCAGGTAGAACTTACTACCTGTCATAACCTGCCAACCCCCAACCAGGACCATTCCAGCCAATCCTAAAGAACACCTAGGGCAATATACAAGATTCCACAAGGGTTCCTAGCCCAGCCTCTCCAGAACATCAGATAGTTCCATCTCCCTACCCAATATTAGTGACAGACCCTTCCAGTATCAAAAATTTAGAATTATCATAGCTCAAACTACCCCAAAGAGAGGTATGGAAAGATCAAAGGTGATGGTGGAATTATACATAGAAGATAGGACTTAACAAATGAATATGAATGCTGAATCATTAAATTGATATCTCTTTTAATCTCCAGTATTTTAGAGCAGATAGAAGTAAAAACTAAAATTGTGAAATTGTAACCCATGTCAAAGTCTGAAATATGTCTACAACTAAGTGTGGTGCTGTGCTTTGAAATTTATAACTTTTTTGTATATATATATTATCATTCACAAAAAAAAGAAGGAAAAAATCTCGATTGTGATGATAAAAAATTATTTAAGCCCTCTAGCCTCCTATATTTTGGGACAGCTAGAAGGAAAAATCTGAGAGGATCGTATGGTAGCCCATGACAAGCTCTGGGATCTGTCCTGTAACCCCTTGTTGAAGAGTGCTTTGAAAACGATTGCTTTTTTATTTCTTTGCTTTGTATATGTATTATACTATCAATAAAAAAAGTTAAAAGGAAAGAATGCATTCTAGAGTAGAATTCACAGGACCAAGACTTCTCTTTGGGGCACGATGGAAAACTAGCACTGACTACCAAATCTCCTCTCAGATAACCCATCCCTGGAGACCCAGGGGAGAGAAAGGAGGTAGATGGTGGGTGTGTAAGCAGCATTTGTGGATCACTCGGGAGTATAAAAGCTGCAGCAGTGCTACAACTGATGTTGGACAGTACCGTGTTCATGCACTTGACATGCACTAATTCGTCCATTCTCACAACAGCCCCGTGCGGTAGGGGCTGTTGTTATTCCCTGTCTGATGAGTGAACAGAAAAAGTAAACGAGGATAAGTGACTTGCTCGAGGCCACTCCGAGCTGGTAAGAGGAGCAGCGGGTTCTGGGGTTGGCACAGCCTCTGTTTTAACCGAGCCCCAGCAGGACCCCAGACAGTGGTGTTGGGCTAGCCAGCAGCCTCCTTCCTGGTCAGGACAATTCCTCCTCATGCTGTCCTACCGCAGCTTGGATATCCGGATGTTCACGGCCCCCTGGGCACCGCTCGCAGTGTGTCCAGGTCACAGACCTTTCAGGGGCTTTGGCAACCCATTCCCCCTCCAATGTGCAAGCTTGGCTTTGCTTTCCAATGTGGATGGTGGCGAACTCGCTTGAAAACCTCCTTCAGTGGCTGATGATGTTAACACGAGTGGTTGCCTAGAATAAACATTTGCTTTCAAACAAGGGTGTTTTTTAAATTTACTTTTAAAATATATTTGTATTGAGATAGCTTCACACACATACAGTCCATCCAAAGTATACAATCAGTGGCTCACAATATCATCATATAATTATGTGTTCATCACTGTTCTAGTTTGCTAGCTGCCAGAATGCAACACACCAGAAACGGATTGGCTTTTAAAAAGGGGATTTATTTTGTTAGTTCTTCAGAGGAAAGGCAGCTAACTTTCCACTGAGGTTCTTTCTTACATGGGAAGGCACAGGATGGTCTCTGCTGGCCTTCTCTCCAGGCCCCTGGGTTCCACCAACTTTCCCGGGGGTGACTTCTTCCTGCATCTCCAAAGGCCAGGGCTGAGCTGCAAGTGCTGAGATGAGGAATGCCGAGCTGCTTGGGCTGTGCTATGTTGTGCTCTCTCATTTAAGCACCAGCCAATTAAGTCAAATGTCATTCATTGCAGCAGGCACGCCTCCTAGCCGACTGCAGATGTAATTAGCAACAGATGAGGTTCATGTACCATTGGCTCATGTCCACAGCAACAGAATTAGGTGCCTTCACCTGGCCAAGTTGACAACTGAATCTAACTAACACAATCGCCATGATCATTTTTAGAACATTTGCAAAACTCCAGAAAAAGAAACAAAAAGAAAAAAGAAAAAACTCATGCATACCATATTCCTTACCCCTCCCTCTCACTGACCACTAATATTTCCATCTACCCAATTTATTTTACCCCTTATCCCCCTTTATTATTCATTTATTTACTTATCCTTATTTTTTTACTGTCCATACCCTGGATAAAGGGAGTGTCAGCTACAAGGTCTTCACAATCACACAGTCATGTTGTTAAAGCTACATCGTTATACAATTGTCCTCAAGAATCAAGGCTACTGGAACACAGCTCAGCAGTTTCAGGTACTTCCGTCTAGACACTCCAATACACCATAAAAAGGGATCTTTATATAATGCATAAGAATAATCTCCAGGATAACCTCTCAATGCTGTTTGAAATGTCTCAGTCACTGAAACTTTATTTTGTCTCATTTCTCTCTTCCACTTTTTTGGTCAAGAAGGCTTTCTCAATCCTTTGATGCCAGGTCTTGGTTCATCCCCAGAAGTCATGTCCAATGTCGCCAGGGAGAAATTACACCACTGGGAGTCACGTCCCACATAGGCGAGAAGGGCAGTGAGTTCACCTACTGAGTAGGCCTAGAGAGGGAGAGGCTACATCTGAGCAACAAAAGAGGTTGTGACTCTTTGGCATAATTATAAGTAGACTTAGCTTCTCCTTTGCAGGAGTAAGTTTCATAGGGGCGAGCCTGAAGATCGAGGGCTCAGCCTATTGAATTGGTTGTCCCCACTGCTTGCAAGAATATCAAGAATCCCCCAACTGGGGAAGTTTAATATTTTTCTTCTTTCTTCCAAGTCCCCCAAGGGGACTTTGCGAATACTTTTTAATTCATTGCCCAAATTACTCTGGGATGTATCAGGGCATCACACTAAGCTGTACAAACCAACAGGATCTCACACCCTTTTCAAGATTCCATATGATTACGGTGTTTAAATAAATTGACCATAAAAGTGCAATTGGATAATGTGCTACCCAAAATATAAATTTTGCACTAAACAAACATCTCTTCCTTTGGTCTTACACAGAAGTTGAAGTTTTAAAATAAAAGACCATATTATCCTTTACCCTATATTCTGATTTACTTTAGTTCTATTCAGATCAGCTTCACTCATATCTCTAGTTGAAGTCTGATCACATTTTCAATTTTTTTCTTGACAGTTGCTGTATGGGTTACTGCTGACTTTCATAGTTTCAGAGCTTTAACTCTAACTCTCCGGTGTCACATAAATACCCGAAGTCTCAGGGGATGACCAGTATATACACAAATAGCTCAGCATTTCAGAATTTAGAAATAACAGTTACAACTCCAGAATAGATGTGACTGCTGTAAGAGCTTACAATCTAGGACCCTTTACAGTAGGCCCCAACCTGATAACCCATGTTCTCAACTTCAGTTCTCCAAGTTTGCATATTATAGTTAGTCCGTATGAATGAGGCATGATAATACTTGTCTTTTTGTTTCTGACATTTCATTCAACATACTGTCCTCAAGTTTCATTCACCTAGTTGCATGTGTCATGTGCTGGTTTGAAAGGATGTATGTATCCTAGAAAAGCCATGTTTTAATCTTAATCCCATTTTGTAAAGGCAGCCGTTTCTTCTAATCCCTATTCAATACTGTATGTTTGAAACTGTAATCAGGTCATCTCCCTGGAGATATGATTTAATCAAGAGTGGTTGTTAACCTGGATTAGGTGGAGGGTTGTCTCCACCCATTTGGGTGGGTCTTGATTAGTTTACTGGAATCCTCTAAAAGAGGAAACATTTTGGAGAGAGATTTAGAAACAGCAAAGAAGAACGACATAGCCACGAAGCAGAGAGAACCAGCCAGCGGCCTTTGGAGATGAAGAAGGAAAACGCCTCCCGGGGAGCTTCATGAAA
>PVIY010044118.1:0-19908 GCA_004026745.1 Myrmecophaga tridactyla
CACTGAGCTACCCATGCAGTTCTCATATTTCCATTTAGATATAACCATTGTATATGCATATTTCATGACTGTACCATAAGAAAATGTTGTTAAATAACTGAATGGAAACATACTTGCTATTATTTTGATATAGAACTGACAATGAATTCTCTTAGATGCATTATACTTTTTGTACTCTTGCTTTATGTCTAATTTTAAACTGAGCATTAAGGGAATGCAGTATTTGTAACTGCCAATATCTATAGAAGCTTGTAGCCTTTTTTGTCTTTTATGAAAATTTTGTTCTCAAGAGAGGCAGGAATACATTTTTTCTACCTGATTGAGTTGGTATCATGTATTCTTGTTTATCACAATACTTAGAACTTTGGGACTTTGAATTGGTAAATATTCATGAAAAAACATACTTTCTGTGTGATCTCAATCACATAAAAATATATGCACATAAAAGACCCAGAAGGACATGTCAAACTGTAAACTGTTTGTGATTCTGGATGAATTTTGTGTTCTTTGCTTCTTGTGCTTTTCAATTCTCTATATTGCACAATTAACTTAAACGTTTAAAAAAAGTAAATATTTTTAAAATCCTCAAAAAAATGAAGGCAAAATAAAGACTTTTAGATAAAAAAAAAACCTTAAATTGGATACCAAAATGTCTTTGATAATAGAAGGAAGTTTTTCAGGTAAAAGTAAAATGGTCTGAAATATAATCATGAAAATACAGCAGGAAATGAAGAACAATCATAAAAGAAAATATGTGAGTAAATTTCAATGAATGGAGATTGTGTGAAAGAGCAAAAGTTACTAATGAACAAAAAGAATCAAATAGGGAGACTTGATCTATTATATATCAGAAATTATATTGAAGCAATAGCAACCTAGTGGTTTGATATTATTGAAAGGATAAATAAGTAGAAAAGTGAAATATGAAAATACACACACATTGATAATTGAAAGATGGTAGATGGGGCCATGCAAATCAGTGGGATAAGGATGTCTATAAGTAAGTAGAACTGGGAAAGTTGATTATTTATACAAAAAATAATGAAACAGATCCATACTTTATATAGTACATAAAAAATCAGTTTCATGTAGAATAAATACTTAAATTTAGAAGGCAAAACTCTGAACTTTTGAGAAAAATTTATAGGAGTACATCTGAACAACCATGGGGTAAAGAAGGATTTTTTTTAATTTATTTTTAAATTTTCAAGTTTTACGAGTACCCTATAACCATCAAGAAGAATTTCTTAATCAAGAAATTTCCCAAACAAGGAAAATATCAATAAGTTCTCATTATTATTAAGAACTTCTGTTCATCAAAATATACTAGTAAGTAGGTGAAAATATAAGCTTTGAAAAAAATTTGCAACAGATACAGCCAACAATGGATACTATAAATCTAGAATATATAAACACTTTCTAAAGCAATACAAAAGAGACAAACAATGCAATGGAAAATGGGTTGAAAAGGAAACAGAGATGTGGTCCAAAAACTACATGAAAAGATGATCAAATGCATTAGTAATCAAGGAAATGAAAAGTGAAACCACAAAGAGATACCATTTCATACAGACCCATTGGCAAAAATTTTAAAGTCAGACTATTCCAAGTTTTGGCAAGAATATGGAACAACCAGAAATCCCACACACTGCTGGTGGGAGAATTAATTGGTACAATCACTTTGTCATTGCCTAGTCAAGTTGAACGTGTTTGTTTTCTATAACCTAGCAACTCCTAGAGAGACTCTTACACTTGTGTATCTCAAGGCATTTACAAGACAGTTCATAATAACAAAACACTGGAGGCCACCTAACTTTTCACCAACAGTAACATGAATAAGAAATTGTGGTATGGTTACAAAACAAAATATTCTGTAGCATTTAAAATAAGTGAATTACAATTATGCATATCAAAATGGATTAAAGTGAAAAACTGTGTTGAAGGAAAGAAGCAAATTTTACATACCAAAAAATTTCATTTACATAGAATTTGTGGGTAAGTAAAAGTAAATAATAAGCTGTTTATGGATGCAGTCTTAAGTGGTAAAACTGTAAGGAAAACAGAGGAATCATTGACTAAAATATTTTGGGGCTGGGAGAAGACATCTTCAGTGGTGGGTGCTCTGGGGTTTCTTAGGTCCTGGAAATTTTCTCTTATTCTTTAAACTGCCCACATATATTTTTCACCTTTTTGAATGATATAGTTCACATTCAGATGGAGGGAGGGAGGAAGGGAGAGAGAGAGAGAGAGAAGAAATTGTTCTTAAATTCTAATGAGCACTTCATGGATTCCAAAGCCGAATTATTCACATTCCTCGCATTTGTCTGGGCTGGGTTTATTGAACTTTAGATCCCTGAAGCCATGGAGCATGCATGCTGGATTAACAAATTTCTAAACCGGGAATTTTCCCCCACAGTTGGAAAAGCCTGAAGAGAGGCAGAAAATGCTGTTTGCCTCACAGAAAAACACTTTTAGCAAATGGAGGGATAACAGAGGAATGGAGTAATAAAAGCTGAAGGGAAAAGAGTTGTTTAAAACCTAGAAGTCAATAGAAAAAGAATTTAAAATTGACATTTGGAATCTCATAAGTAATTTCTTTCTTGGGGATGGCAAAAATAATGTTCATAATTATGATGAGAAGAGGCATTAAGATTCCAAAGCCTTCATTTTCTTTGATTTTTTCTATTTCTGTGTTTTCAAACTTAATCCAATCTTTGACAATCTACTGTTTGGTGCTCCCCTCCTCCAAATTTCAGCTTTAAGTGTTGCTTCTCAAGCCCTTGTGCAAGCTTTTCTGCATTTGCTATATTATTCAGCAGATTCTTGAAGTAATCCATTTGTTTGGCCTGAGCTAGAAATCATAATGAAACTGTCTATACTTTCTTCATTCATGAGATAATAGATAGGGATAATTTCGACAAGAATTAAAGTAAAGAGGAAATAAAAATCATAGACTGAGGAAAGCAGAAGCTCTTTCTATCTGACTGCAAGGTCCTCTGCCTCTAACAGACATTTTAACCCTCAACCATATTACATCTCCTGGAATGTCATTCCAAATGCATAACTTTCTTTTGATCTGTTTCTCAGGCTCCAAACAACTTTTATTGCCTTACAATTGTTAGCATCTTTTTCATCAAAAAACTGTCCAAACAAAAGAAAACAAAAAAAAAACAACAACTTGGCAGAGTCCTCAAAGAATGAGACATATAGAAAATCTAAGCTTCGGTGATCATCCAGATCCCCGAAGCTGTCACTTGTTTAGTTCATGATCAGAAGAGACAAAAGAGCATTCACAAATCTTAGCCCCACAACTGGAGAATCTTAGAGATACAGCATATCCTGAAGGTCATTTGCTTCCTCATTCACAATAGAATTTCTTCTCCATCATCTCTGAAGATAATCCTTCACCTTCAGCTTTTACTTAACACTTGCTGTCACAGGGAACTTGGTGCTTCAAAAGACAGTTGGGATGCTGTTGGAGTTGTATGAAAATTGTTTATATTGAGCTATACCAGCCATCCATCGGTCTAGCTCTGCCCTCTAGAAGACCAAGTCTTCTTTCAACCCTTAAAATGTTAGAAATTAGTGTCTCCCAAGAGTCTTCTCTTCTGGAAGCCCCAAATCCTTGCTTTTCTGTCTATTTCTTGATTGATTATGTTTTCAGACCTCTTACTATGCTGGTGACTTTCTTTGGAAGTCTGGCTCTGGTATGGCAGTGTCTTTTTTTAAAATGAGATGTCCAAACTGAGCACCACACTCCAGATGTGGCCCAAATCCTGTGGAATACAAAGTGATTTATTTTCCTTTTTATGCTAAACATCCCAAAGCAGTCTAAGATTTTGTTATCTTTGATAGAAACTGCATCACACAGGAAGCTTTTATAGAAATGATCAGAAACTAGCACCAGTAGTCTACCAAAACTAGCTGCAGTCAAGAAGTATTCACTAAAATTGTCATAGGTTTCCAGGACTTCCATGTAAAATCCAGACATGAAAAATGCCTGGACCTCAGGAGGATTTGGGTGGGAATACAAGGAACTTGGCTACTCCCTCCATCCCTTTTCCAGGGGCTTACTTCTTTCTACAGATTTACTCTGCTCTTCCTCTTCTCTTGGCAAAGTAGACTTTCAAGACTTTTAGGTTTCCTTGCACTTTGGCTTGCCTGTGCCCTGGTGTGCCATGATACCAACTGTTCTAGTTTCCTAGCTGCCAGAATGCAATATACCAGAAATGGAATGGCTTTTGAAAGGGGGAATTTAATGAGTTGCTACTTTACAGTTCTAAGGCCAAGAAAATGTCCCAATTATGACAAGTCTATAGAAATGTCCAATCAAAGGCATTCAGGGAAAGATACCTTGGTTCAAGAAGGCCGATGAAGTTCAGGGTTTCTCTCTCAAGTGAGAAGGCACATGGCGAACACAGTCAGGGCTTCTCTCTCAGCTGGAAGGGCACATGGTGAATACAGCGTCATCTGCTAGCTTACTCTCCTGGCTTCCTGTTTCATGAAGCTCCCCGGGAGGTGTTTTCCTTCTTCATCTCCAAAGGTTGCTGGCTCATAGACTCTCTGCATCTCATGGCTACATCGTTCTGCTCTCTCTGAATTCTTTCTCCAAAATGTTTCCTCTTTTATAGGACTTCAGAAACTAATCAAGACCCACCCAAATGGGTGGAGACATGTCATCCCTTAATCCAGTTTAACAACCATTCTTGACTAAATCACATCAACCAGCGAGATGATCCAATCACAGTTTCAAACATACAGTATTGAATAGAGATTATTCTACCTTTATGAAATGGGATTTATATTAAAACATGGCTTTTCTTAGGGGGCACACTTCCTTTCTTTTTTTTTTTTTTTTAATTTGCATATGGGCAGGAGGCACCAGGGATCGAACTCCAGACCTCCAGCACGGTAGGTTGGAGCTCTGCCTGCTGAGCCACGGCAGCCGCCCCACACTTCCTTTCAAACCAGCACACCAACCTAACCCAAACTCTATACTTTTATTTTCCAGTGCCCATTCCACCCCATCTCCATCATCCAGCTTAGCACCTCTCACACTTTAAGGTCCACAAAGTCACCTGGAGATCTTGTTAAAATGAGATCTAAGTAGATCTAAGGTGGAAAGTCTACATTTCTAACCAGTTTCTAAGTGAGATGGATGCTGCTGGCCCACAAATCACACTGAGTAGCAAGGAGGCAGGATTCAGTTTACCAGTTTCCCAATTCTCAATTCCCAGGAGAGTGTGATGGCCAGGTTCATGTGTTAACTTGACTAGGTGATGGTGCTCAGTTGTCTAGTCCAGCAAGCACTGGACTATTTGTTGCTGTGAGGACATTTCATGGACTTAAATCATGAGCATGTAGGTTACATCCATGGTTGATTACAGTCAGCTATGCTGATATGCAGTCAGCTAAGGGAAGTTTCTTCTGCAATGAGTGATGCTTAATCTAATAACTGAAAGGCTTTAAAGAAGAATTCACAATAGAGAATCTCTCTTTCCACTTCAGCCAACTAGCCTCTTCTGGGGAGTTCATTGAGGACCTTCATTGGAGTTGCCAGCTCATGGATGGCTCTAAAGGTTTTAGACTTTTATGTCCCCACTATTGAAAGAGACACTTTTATCAATCTCACATTTACAGGTATCTCCTGTTGATTCTGTTTTTCTCAATAGCCCTGACTAATACAGCTTGATATTGGGAGTGGTTCTTGAGAAAGAGAATCTTAAAAATGGGTTAAAAAAATTTTTTAATGAGCTTTTACTTCTCTGATTAGACTCAAAGGCATTAATGACTCTGTTTCCAATAATCAAGATGGAACTGACAGTCCATGGGGCAAGTTGGCAGGAGAGATACGCAAAATATCACCATTTGATTCTGCTAATTGTATGCTTATACAAGCCAAGGCTTGGGGTGAGAGTGTTTTTGACACTTCAACAGAGTTTTGTGGAGATAAAAGGTATAATAATGTTGGCTGGTTGCTCCTAGATAAGCTGTATACAGTTATAAAAGAAAGGGATGATTTTAAAGCTTCAAATTTACAGTTCAAGTGCCATATGAAAGATGTAAAAGTTTCTATGAATGCCCTGAAGGAAAATCTTATTTCCTATAGCAATAGATTGAGATCTCTGAAAATTAGACCCTTTGATTTAGTTAGAAAATCTAACTTATTGTTAGAGTAGCAGATTTACAACATAAACTGAAATCTCAACCTTGCAGGCTGTCTGCTGTGAGGGCATTGAGTGGAAAGGAATGGGATCCTGAAAACTGGGACAGAGACATATGGATTGATAATGATGGTTATGGAGACATTGAAACCCCAAGTCTTCTCTAGATAAACCTGTAATGGTCTGCCTTGAGGACATAGCCACCCCACCTCAAGCCTGCCCTGAAGAAAGAGCTACTTGAGGTTCAGCCTGCATTAAGGAAATGGCTTCCTCACCTCCAGTCTTCCTTGAGGAGTTGGCCAACCAAACTCCACCTAAAGAGATTAACTCTTCAGTGCCTGTGAGGCACATAGCCACCTCCCCTGGGCAAACAGCCCTTGCTTATCTGTATGGAGAGATTAATTCTGTTTCACCAGATGAGATTGCAGTGGAATGCCCTGAGGTAATTGGCTTGAAAGACACTTCTAATTCTTTTTATGACCTACCCACACCACCCCTCTTTTCTTTCAGACCTATAACTAGACTAAACTCCCAATAGGCCCCAAAAAGTGAAGTACAAAGTGTCACCCATGAGGAGATATGTTATATACTCCAAAAGAATAACACATATTTTCCAATTTATACTGACAGGGGAATTGGGGAATATGTGTGGGGATGGATATTAAGGGTGTGAGTTAATGGTTGAAGGAATATAAAGCTGGACTAGGCTGAATTTATTGATATGGACCCACTAAGCATAGATTCTGCATTCAATGTTGTAGCTTGAGGGGTTAGAAAGGGCATTAACAGTTTGGGTAGTTGACTGAAACATGGATCAAAAGGTGGCCAACATTACAAGAGGTTGAAATGCCAGAACTGCCTTGGCATGATGTAGATGAGGGGATCCAAAGGCTTAGACAAATTGGAATGTTAGAAAGGATTTATGGAAGGCCTGCTCACACACCCCAGAATGCCCAGAGGACACATCTTTTACCAGTACTGTGAGAAATGAATTTGTGAGACTAGCTCCATTGTCCCTGAAAAGTTCTGTAGTTGCCCTTCTCCATAGGTCAGATATTACTGTGAGAAATGCTGTCACTGAGCTGGAATCCTTAAACACAATGAGGATGATCAGATCCTGAGTTGACAGAAGACAGGTGGTGGCACTTAATTGCCAAAGTAAGGTGGGCATGGCTATCATGATGGACAGCAGACTCAAAGCAGGAGTCAAAATTCTCTGACCTGTGTAGGCCTATGGCATTGGCTAGTAGGTCATGGGGTACGTAGAAGTACAATAAATGGGCAGTCTACTACATTGTTTGAGCTGTATAAGCGGAAGAGTTCTAGGTCAAGTGAAAAGAAATCTAACATGAATTACAAAAATAGAGAGTCACGGCCCCTTAATCAATTCCTGGACATTAGAAAGTTCACAGACTGAGAGCCCCTTGAATGAGGAAAAAGTCAGGTCCTTTGGGGATGGACTCTGTCACACTGCCACAATTTTATACCGTTAGTATTCCTACAGCCTTCCCCAAGGAGACCTACAACCTTTTACCAGGATAACTGTGCACTGGGGAAAAGGAAATGATCAGATATTTGGGGGTTGTTAGACACTGGTTCAGAAGTGACATTAGTTCCAGTGCCACAAAACGTCACTCTGGTCCATCAGAGTGGGGGCTTATGGAGGCCAGGTAATTGATGGAGTTTTAGCTCAGGTCCATCTCACAGTAGGTCCAGTGGGTCCCTGGACCCATTCTGTAGTTATTTCCCAAGTTCCAAAATGCATAATTGAAATAGACATACTGAAAGGCCAAGTGGAAGCCACTAGAATTGCCCCTTACCTAGCAATATAGTGAATCAGAAGTAATACTGGATTCCTGGAGGGATTGCAGAGATCAGTGCCACTCTTAGTCCCACCACATCCCCATTCAACTTTCCTGTTTGGCCTGTGCAGAAGACACAGAGGTCTTGGAGGATGACAGTGGATTATCAGAAACTCAACCAGGTTGTGACTCCAATTTTAGCTGCTGTTCCAAATGTAGTATCATTGCTTGAGCAAATCAACACATCTCCTGGTGTCTGATATGCAGCTGTTGATCTGGCAAATGCTTTTTTCTCAATAGCTGTTAGTAAGGATCACCAGAACAGTTTGCTTTCAGCTGGCAAGGTCAGTAATATACTTTCACTGTCCTACCTGAGGGGTATTTCAACTCTCAAGCCCTATGTCATAATCTTGTCCGCAGGGACTTTGATCATTTTTCCCACCCACAAGACATCATACTGGTCCATTATATTGATAATATCATGTTGACTGGACCTAGTGCGCAAGAAGTAGCAACTACTCTAGACTTATTGGTAAGGCATTTATGTGTCAGAGGATAAGAGATAAATCCAAGAAAAATACAAGGTTCTTCCAACTCAGTGAATTTCTAGGTGTCCAATGGTGTAGGCTTGTCAAGATAACCCTTCTAAGGTGAAGGATAAGCTGTTGCATCTGGCACCCCTCCTATGACCCAAAAAAGAGGCACAACACCTAGTTGGTCTCTTTGGATTTTAAAGTTATTCCGCTTTCAGGTATGCTACTCCAGCCCATTTACTGAGTGACCAGAAAAGCAGCTAGTTTTGAGGGGAGACCTGAAAAAGAGGAGGCTCTGTGACAGGTTCAGGGGCTGTACAAGCTGTTCTGTCACTTAGACCCATGATCCAGCAAATCCAATGTTACTGGAAGTGTCAGTGGCAAAGCAAGATGCTGTCTGTAGCCTTTGGCAGACCTCTGTAGAAGAACCACATTGCAGGCCCCTAGGATTTTGGAGTAAGGCCTTGCCATCCTCTAGACAACTATTCTCCTTTTTGAGAAACAGGTTTTGGCCTGCTACTGGGACTTAGTAGAGGTGAATGCTTAACCATGGGACATCAAGTTACCATGAGACCTGAGTTGCCTATCATGAGCTGAGTGATGTTTGGTGCACCAAGCCATAAAGTTGGGCATGCACAGTAGCACTCGTCATAAAATGGAAAGGGTATATATGAGATATGGCCAGAGCAGGTCCTGAAGGCACAAGACAGTTACACAAGGAAGTGGTCCAAATGCCCACGGCCCCCACTCCTGACACATTACCTTTTTCACAGCCCATAATGGCCTTTTGGGAGTTCCTTACAGTCAATTGACTGAGGAAGAGAAAACTTATTCTCTTATGATGTTTACAGATGGTTTTGCATGATATGCAGCTACCACCCGAAAGTGGACAGCTGCAGCACTACAACCCCTTTCTGGGATGTCCCTGAAGGATAGTGGTGAGGTGAAATCCTCCCAGCTGTAAGTACTTCAAGCAGTATGCCTGGTTTTTCATTTTTCTTGGAAAGAGACCTGGCAGGAGGTACATTTGTATATAGACTCATGGGCTGTTGCTAATGGTTTGGCTGGATGGTCAGAGACTTGGAAGGAGCATGATTGGAAGATTGGTGACAAAGAGGTCTGGGGAAGAAGTATGTGGATAGACCTTTCTGAGTGGGCAAAAAACCATGAAGATATTTGCATCCCATGTGAATGCACATCACAGGGTGATTTCAGCAGAAGAAGGCTTTAATAATCAAATGGATAAGATGACCCATTCTGTTGATACCAGTCAGCCTTTTTCACCAACAACTCCTGTCATTGCCCAATGGGCTCATGAATAAAGTGGTAATGATGATAGGAATGGAGGTTATGCATGGCCTCAGCAACATGGAGAGCAACAGCCTCTGCTGAGCCCAATCTACCAGGAGCAGAGACCCACACTCAGGCCCCAACATGACATCATTCCCCAAGGTGATAAGGCTGCTATGTGGTGGTAGTTTGATTATGTTGGACCACTTCCATCATGGAAGGGGCAGCAATATGTTCTAACTGAAATGGACACATACTCTGGATATGGGTTTGCCTTCTCTGCACACAAAGCTTCTGCCAAAACTGCTATACATGGACTTATAGGATGTCTTATCCACCATCATGGTATCCCACACACAGCAAGCATTGCTTCTAATCGAAGAACCCACTTCACAGCAAATGAAGTATGGGAATACGCACATGCTTATGGAATTCCCTGGTCTTACCATGTTCCCCATTTCCTGAAGCAGCTGGATTGATAGAATGGTGGAATGGCCTTTTGAAGACTCAATTATGGTGGCAATATCTTGCAGGGCTGGGGCAATGTTCTCCAGGAGGCTGTGTATGCTCTGAATCAGTGTCCAATCTATGGTGCTATTTGTCCCATAATCAGGATTCATGGGTCCGGGAATCAAGAGGTGGAAATGGAAGTGACACCACTCACTATTACCCTTAGTGATTCACTAAAAAAATTTTTGCTTCCTGCCCCTGCAACCTTGAGCTCTGCTGGTCTACAGGTTTTAGTTCCAGAAGGAGGAGTGCTTCCACCAGGAGGCTTAACAATGATTCCACTGAACTGGAAGCTAAGACAACCACCTGGGCACTTTTGGACTACTTATGCCCCTGGATCAATAGGAAAAGAAAGGGATTACTTTACTGGTTGGGGTGATTGAGCCTGACTATCAAGAGGAATTGAGGCTGCAACTACACAATGATGGTAAAGAAGAGCTTTCTGGAATACAGGAGATTCCTTAGGATGCCTCTTAATACTACCATGCCCTGTGATTAAAACCAATGGAAAACTGCAACAATCCAATCCAGGCAGGACTACCAATGGCTTAGAAACTTCAGGAGTGAAGGTTTGGGTCATTTCACCAGGCAAAGAATCATGGCCAGCTGAGGCCTGTAACTATGACCATGTGAGCAGTTGCAGAACCAAGGACTGTAATTGTTATGAATATTTCTTCCTTTCTTTGTAATGAGTATCTATGTATTTGTACATAAAGCAAATATCTCTATTATATCCCCTTTATCATATGATGTGTTGTATTATTCATGTTATAGTATTTAAGTTGTAGGATACCAAGTTTAAGAGTGAGTGAATATTAACCAAGAACTTCCACCCTGTTCTGGAGAGATTTAGTGTGTTTCCAGCTGTACGCAGGGCAGCTGGGTGTTGTTAGTCAAGAAAAAAATGTCTGTTATTGTTCTCCATTTAGAGATTGATTATGGTATAAGGAGATGTGTATAGCTGCCAAGTTGACAAGAGGTAGACTGTGATGGTCAGGTTCATGTGTCAACTTGGCCAGGTGATGGTGCCCATTTGTCTGGTCAAGCAAGCACTGGCCTATCTTTTGCTTTGAGGGCATTTCATGGGCATAAATTGTGAGCACCCTGGATGCATCCACGGCTGATTACATCCGCAGTAGCTAAGGGGAGTGTCTTCTGCAGTGAGTGCCACTTAATCTAATCACTCAAAGGCTTTGAAGGAAAATTCAGAAGAGAGAATCTTTCTTTCTGCTTCAGCCAGACAGACTCTCCTGGGGAGTTCATTGAGGACCTTCATTGGAGCTGCCAGCTCATGGCCTCCTAGCTCATGGCCTGCTCTACGGATTTTGGACTCTTACATCCCCATGTTTGTGTGAGACACTTTTATAAATCTCATATTTCAGATATCCCCTTTTGGTTTTGTTCTTTTAGAGAACCCCAACTAGTACAGAGAGGGAATCTAATTTTCTTGCTCCACTTTTGGGCTTTGTTTTCCATGGTCAGTTGTTCAATTAGCCATTGACAGTGGAAGAGATGCACATAATACAAATATAGCCATTTTGGTCCAACCCTTTCAGCAGGAGCTGTGGGTTAGTTAAAATGGTAAAATGTATCTTCAGCAAGGTCAACTAAAACTCCCACATTATTTTTATAGAAACTGCTCATTAATTCAAGTTTTGCACATCTTGTACCTGTACAATTTTTCTGATGAGAAAGACTGTCATTTTCCAAAATAATTGGCCTTTTTTCACTGTCCACAGAGTTAAGTTAAGCTTGCTTCTGATGTTCATGTGAGGCTCATGCCCCTCAAGTTAAAATATTCCAGATAAAAGATAACAATGTGAATTAGCCTCTAAAATGGTTTTTCATAGTTTAGATTCAATCCTTCTGTCTTTTCTGTGACAGTTTGTGGGAAGAAAGATAAATGCTTGCTCTCAGTTAGCTATTTTAAAGGAGCTCTTTATATTAAGTTCTTTACCTTTGTGCCAGGCCCTGAACCCAGGACAAACCAACCTTCATTAACATGACATTTAAATTATAATGGTCAAAAATGCCTTTTCAATAGCCTTTCCAGGTGACCCTGTATGACCCTTCCGGAGGTCTGCAAGTGAAATTTCCAAACTGTGAGTGACATCTTGGAGAAAACATTGTAGAAGTTCAAAACTAAAACCTTTACCCTGTACTCCCTACCCACATAGCATAGAAACACTACAGTTTCCCATTATGCTAATGTCACTGGGAAAGACATCATCATTTTACTTTTACTACCTGATCTAGATGCTTACTTCTTGGTGTTGATATTATAGTGTTCCCACCTGATTCTAATTGGCCTCAATATTTTCTTAGTTTCAAGTACATAGTTTCTGGGATTGAAGTACTTCAAGGTGTGTGCAATGGAGAAAGGATGGCAAGAATGGATGGGATAGGATAATGAGAAACTTCTCTGGCATGAGACTGGGAAGGGTAAAGAAGTCATCTTACTCAGAAAGTTTAAGAAAATCTACAGCAATTCATTTCAACCCTAAATTGTCAAGTTGGTCCTATTATTCATTCACTTTTTTTTACTAGCCTTAGAAAAATTATATGATTCAACAATTGGGGTTTGCAAGAAGTCTTCCATAATTCAGAGAACTGGCACACTAATTTAATCAGAAACTTGGCTTTTTTTCCATCTCTTAATTTTGTCACTTAAGAGGCATGGCCACAATCGATAGATTCATTTTGGATGCAAAGAAAATCAAAGTGCTGTCAGAGATTTGTTGGGCCAAGGAGACCCTCACATGGGACCACTTTAAAGATCGGTTTTCAAAGCCCATGAAAAATCGATGGAAACGTCCTTGTGTGAGTCTGTTAGCATCTGTGCCGCTGCATTATGAATGATTGTCCATGTTCACAGTACATCTATTCATCACACTGTTTCTACAGGGGTTTTCCATTTTTGCCAAGTGGTAGATATCAAGATTAAATGCAGTTTCCTTGTTCTGGTTTTCTTGGCAGGAGTCTCTCTTGTACTTTTTTCTTTAGCTCTCTGTAAATTACCTGTATTAGTTACAGCTATGGTGGTCTGGCCTCTTCCCTTAGGGGACAGTTTTGCAGGTATATAGATACCCCCTGAGTCTTAATATTTACTCGATCATTTTCCTTTTTGCATCAGATCTTTAAAAATTTTTTTCAAATAAACCTATCATTAGTCTGTCTAAAAGTAGATCCCATCTAGGTAGTTACAAAATATGACATGCAAGTAGATGATACAAGAAAAAGCATAAATCTGATTTCTACCTTCTATTAACTTATATACATATACACAAATAGAAAGCAAACAACATTGTAGGGCTTTTTTTCTTAACAGAAATTAACGTATTCATTTTGATGCTGTATTACATAAAATAGAGGTTTGCAACTGAATTACAGTTCTAATAAGTGGAATAATTATATTTGTCTAATTAGAATGATTTTCGTGCTGTTTAGGCATTGAATTTTGGATACTATACCAAGTAGGGAGCTTATGTACCATTTTCCTTTTCTTCCACAGATCTAATCTATGCTAATTGCTATTCAAACTCATTCAGACAGCTGAATATTTGTCTTTAGTGCTTTTTGTTTTTCTTGGCCAAGATAGTAATCATCATTGCTAAAAAAAAAAAACAAAAAAAAACATTTGTGTATTTGGTCTATGCTCCAAACTTCCCACTCTAAGTTGTGTTGTGTTCCTTGTTTTTCTTTTGCTAGATTTCTCCATTTCTTCCGATTAAGGCCTTTTGTCCAAATCTTCTGAGTGACAGTGATTAATTTGTCAGAAAAGATATTTCAATCGAAATCACCTGATACGCATTGTCATTAGATTCAAATATATGATAACTGTATACTGTAACTGAACTTTTCCTGTTGAACTGTAACAGATATCTGAACAATGTTTTAAGTGAGGCACTTATGAAAAGTACAGAGTCCCATAATTGTCAGCTTTAATTTTTTTCATCAGGCTTTTAAATTACAGACATATTTGTGCAATAAACAAGACTTCTGGAAGTCACATCTCTCTCTTTTTCTAAAGAATGAGTTTCCTGAAGGGGAACAAAGCTGATTTACAAATTTCAGTCAGTTCTTCCTTTGCTTCAGAAAAGCCTGGGATTGAGACAAGTTGGAAAAAATGTGTAATTTTTTACCTAAAACATGGAGACATGGCTAAGAACTTAAATGTAAATTTTTATTTAGCTTTATAGACTTAAGCAGAGCTGGAATAATGTTCTATTGTAGCCTGGATTCTCAGAAAAGCAAGTTTCTGGTACATCAGTGTTTACAGAGTGTGAACATTTACTTCTGGAGGTAAGTAAAATGCTTTTAGGCGGCATATGTATAGACAGTTTTTATCTCAATGGTGCTAACTTTTTATCCAATATTTTATTATGAAAAATTTCAAAATACAGCCAAGTGGGAAGAACTTTACAGTGACTACCATAAACCCACCACCTAAATTCTTAAAATAACAGCCATACATTTTATTTTTTAGTGCATTTCATGGTAAGTTGCAGACATCAGCACATTTACCCCCAAATATTTCAGCATTCAGATCATTAATGAGAGTTCAATATTTGTTTGCAGTTTATTTTTCTTTGGGAATAAAATGTACTGAGTTTGACAAATACATATATAACCCATGTAACTCAAACCACTATCAAAGTATAGAATATTGCCGTCACTACAGAAAGCTCCCTCGTGCCTGCTCCTCCTTACTCCTTGCTCCTACCCCTATCCTAAGACAACTACTGTTCTGATTTTTTTCCACCATAAGATTAGTTAACATATTCTAGAACTTCAAATAAATGGAATCATAGAGTATGCACTCTTGTAAGACTTCTTTCACTCAGTCTAATTATTTTTCATATTCATTCCTATTGTTATATTTATCATTAGTTCATTCTTCTTTATTGCTGAATAATATTCCATTAGGTGGATAGGGTAGACAAAGATGACATCTTAAGATGGACCAGGGTGCTATTTCCCTAGAGAATCTTTGAACAACAAACAAAAACTGACAGGGTCATCTTCCTCCAAACTCCAGAAAACAGCTAAAAGATTGTGGTAACTGGGCAAGTGCAGGTTCAAGAAAATACAGATTTAGTAAGAGTAGACAAAGCTCATGATGCCCTTGCTAGTCTCTCCTCCCTACTTCCTCCCCAGTGCAGTATGGACCCAGTTTGTGCTCCATTGAGGGCCCCTAGCCTGGTTCTGAAGGGAGCAGAGTAACTCCTGTGTGAATACTGGGGTGCCTGTATGTCTGTGCCATTTGAGCGAATGGAAGTCTGAAAGACTAAACCAGAAAATACATCTTGGGTTTACTCCCCCAGAACTTGTCCTGCAGGCAGTAGCAGTGTGCAGATAGCTTGAGCAATATAAGAAACAATTAAATCAAAGAGGACTGGGGCAAAAGATTATCAGCATTAAGTCATACAATAGAGCACCCCGGAAGGGAGAGAATCTATTTCATAGGAACTAGAGGAGACATTTGAATTCCTGTAAATGGATAACACACAGGCTCAGATAAAACACTTTGAACTGATTTTCTTGATAATATGACTGAATTCTGAAGGAAACTACAGCAAAAGCGAGTCAGTTTGCAAAAACCGTGAAAGGTGGTTTTTCATTGGTTAGTTTGTTTTTGTTAGCTACTGCACTTAAGAAAATCTCTTTCATATAACTAGCTGTATACAAATTTAAGGAACTGACAGCACAGGGACTAAATACTAGAATTAATACTTTAAAATATTAAAATGTACAGTGTGCAACAGAAGATTTAAAAATAAAGAAAGAAATAGGAAATGATGGCCCATAGAAAGGAACAGGATGAAAATCCAGAAACCATCAACAAAGAAAACCAGACTTTGGATGTATCAGAAAAAAGACTAAAAAACATGATCTTCAGTATCCTTAAGGAGAGAACAGAAAAAGAGAAAGAACTATAGGATATCAGGAAAACAACAAATGAAAAATATGAGACTCTTAATAAAGAGATAGAAAATTTTTAAAGGATCCAAACAAAAATAGTGAGATTGAAGACCACAATAATTGAAATGAAAAATCCCTTAGAGGGTTTCAACAGCAGATTGAAGCTGACAGAAGAAAGAATCTGTGAACTTGAAGACAAGACAGTTGAAATGAAGTAGGATGAAGAGCAGAAAGAAAATTTTAAATGAGGAAAAAAGCCTAAGAGACTGGTGGGATACATCATAACAGTATAAATGTTATGGGGGTCTCAGAAGAAGAAAAAGAGAAAGAGGCAGAGAAATATTAAAAGATAATGGCAGAAAACTTCCTAAATTTAACAAAAGACATGAATATGCACATTTAAGAATCCTAAGGAATCCGGTATAGAAAAAACTCAAAGACAAACATGCCCAGATACATAGGAATCAAATTGTTGAATGTCAAAAACAAGAAGAGAGTCCTGAAAGCCACAAAAGAAAAGCAACATATTATGTACCAGGGAGTACCAATAAGATTAAGTGCCAATTTCTCATCAGAAACCTTGGGGGCAAGAAGATAGTGGGGCGAAATATGTAAGTGCTGTAAGAAAATGTTGCCAAGCAGGAATTTTAAAGCCAGTGAGAATGACTTTCAAAAATAAGGGAGAGATGAAGACATTCCAGATAAACAAAAGCTAAGGGAGATCATCATCACTGCTAGATATGCCCTCCAATCAATGCTAAAGGGAGTTCTTCAGATAGAAAGAAAAGGCCACTAGACAAAGGATCAAAGCATATAGAACAAAAGATTTCCAGTAAAAGTAATCATATGGGTAATTATAAATGTCAGCACTATTGTACTGTATTTTTTGGCATGTAACTCCACTTTTTATTTTTTACAGGTTCTAAAATGAAAATACATAAAAGTAATGATAAATCTATGGTTGGAACATATAATGTATAAAAATATAATTTGAAACAAGTACAAAAAAGGTAGGGGAACAGAAAGACACAGGTACAATGTATGTGTATACTATTGGAGATAGTTGGTATCCAATCAAATATGATTGTTATAGATTTAAGATGTTGAGCTTTAAGCCCCTGGTAACCACAAAGAAAATACATGAAAAATATGCAGAAAAAATATACACATATAAAATATTTAAAATGGTATAATGCAAAATAGACAAATAAATAAAGAATAGGCATTAATGGAAGAATTGAGGGAGAAAAAAATGTATAAAACAAAAGAATAAATAGCAAAATGGCAGAATTAAGTTGTGCCAGTTCAAAAGGATTGTGTACCCTAGAAAAGTCATGTTTTAATCCTGATCCATCTTGTGGAGTCAGCCATTTCTTTTAATCCCTATCCAATACTATAGTTTGGAAACTTGATTAGATTACCTCCACAGAAATGTGACTCATGTAATTGTGGATATTAACCTTTCATTAAAGGGAGATGTGACTCCATCCATTCCAGATGGATCTTGATTTCCTGGAATCTTTTAAAAGAGGAAACACTTTGGAAAAAGCTTGCAAATGAGAGAGCCACGAGAACCACAAGAGCCCATGCAGCCAAAGACCTTTTGAGATGAAGAAGGAAAATGCCCTCAGGGGAGCTTCATCAAACAAGAAGCCTGGAAAGAAAGCTAGCAGATGTCACCATATTTGCTTTGTGATTTTTCCAGTTGAGAGAGAAACCTTGAACCTTATCTGCCTTTCTTAAGTGAGGGTAACCTTAATTTGGACATTTTTATAGACTTGCTTTAATTTGGACATTATCACAGGCTTAGAACTATAAACTTGCAACTTATTAAATTCCCCTTTTTAAAAGCTGTTCTATTTTTGGTATATTACATTCCAGCAGCTAGCAAACTAGAACAAAATTCCTGCATTAGCATTAGTTACTTTAAATGTAACTGGATAAACTCTCCAGTCATACAGCAGAGATTGGCAGAGTAGATAAAAAAGTGTGACAAAGCCATACAGTATTTGCAAGAGACTCACCTTAAATTCAAAGACATAAGTAGGTTGAAAGTAAAAGAATGGGGGTAAAAAACAACCATGCAAGTAGTTACCAAAAGACATCTGGGGTAGCTATAGTAATATCAGATAAAATAGACTTTATGTAAAAAAACTGTTACAAGGGATAAAGAAGGTCATTAGATACTGATAAAGGATCACTTCAACAAGAAGATATAATGGTTATAGAGATATATGTGCCTAACATCAGAGCCTCAAATATATGAAGCAAATATTGACAGATTTAAGGGAAAAATAGATGGTTCTATACAAATAGTAGGAGATTTTAATAAAACAATTTCAAAAATGGATAGTAATCTAGATGAAGCTTAATAAAGAAATAGAAGGCTTAACAATTCTCTAAACCAGCTAGACTTAATAGACATATACATAATACTTCACCCAGCAACAATACAATACACATTCTTATCGAGTACACATGGATCATTCTCCAGGATATACCATATATTCAGTTACAAAAAAAGACTCAATAAATTGAAAAATATTGAAATAATACAATATAAACAATGAATAGGTAAAAGAAGAAATCACAAGAAAAATCAGGAAGTATCTTGAGGCAAATGAAAATGAAAACACAACCTATTGCAGCAAAGGCAGGGCTCACATGAGAATTTATATCTCTAAGTTCTTACATTTAAAAAACTAAGAAAGCTTTCAAATCAAAGACCTACATCACAACCAGAGAAGTTCGAAGAAGAAGAGCGAGCTTAACCCCACTTTGGGCAGAAGGGAGAAAATAAAGATTAGAGTAGAGGTAAATGAAATAGGAAAAAAAAAACCAAACAGAATGGTCAACAAAATCAAAAGTTGGTTCTTTGAAAAGATCAATAAAATCAACAAACTTTACTTAGACTGGCAAAGAAAAACAGAGACAGGATGCAAATAACTGAAATCAGAAATGAAAGGCAAAATATCAAAGTGGATATTATTACACACTCTAGGGCCAGTGTGGTGGGTTTGATCCTTGGTTCCACCACTTACTAGCTGTATGAGCTTGACGAATTATCTTACTTCCCTTTGCTTCAGTTTTTTCATCTATAAAATGTGGATAAAGTACCAACTTCATATAAAGTTGTGAGAAGTATACGAATAAAAACATGTAAATACTGTGTAGTACCCACTAGTTAGGAGGTGGTTACTGCTATTATTTTTGCAGGGGAACCAATCAGTCCAATGAGGCAAAAGACTCTATAGCCAACATATTCAACTCAGGGATGAGGTAGGGGATTATATTCTTCTAGAAAGAAGAAAAAGCACCTGGAAGGCGAATATACTGTTGGGTGGGGATGACTTGATTTCCTAAGACTTTGTGCTTGGAAAACTGGGAAGTCATGGGTTGCATTGAATCAACTACAAGCTCATATTTACACACTTTCTAGAATGGGCATATCTTGTTATCAGCCTGGCATTCATTTCCCCTTTTTCTAGTACCATTCAGCATTCCATCTCTCTGTTCACATTGATTGGTCCAGAGATAGGCACATGTACCTAGCCAGAATAATAATTCTCAGTTGTGGATTTCTGCTGGTGTTATTGAGAAAGCACAGCGCACTTTCTTTTTGCTGGCCCCCAGTAGCATCATCGTTATGTCTCATCAGTTTAGCAATGGGCCTTTTTACCACCCCCT
>PVIY010044119.1:0-19910 GCA_004026745.1 Myrmecophaga tridactyla
TGGAAAAAGAGTCTAACAGTTTTTGTGATAAGAATATTAATGTTCTGCTATTTATACATAAAGATCTCTTATGGTTCTATTTTCATTAAGAATTCTTTTATCAAAATAAAATTACTTATTTTATCCTGCTAAAATTATTATATTCAAATCTAATTTAAGTATTATTCTATTGGTTTCCACTTTATTTATCTCATATGATTTTACTTTATTTACATTTCATATCCATACCCCACTAACCACCCTGTCCCCCCCAAAATTAAATATCACCTTCCCCTTTGAATACACATTATTTTATAATTTTTACCTTACCTATTTAAATACAGGTAAGGGGTGCTACTACTGGGGATAATTGAGGCTTGATAGTTCAAAAGAGATAGTAATGAGGAACAGAGTAATAAGTAAGAGAAATTTAAACTGTTCTCTGGTTTAAAATTCTATAAATGCTCTTAACTAAGTAGGAGTGCTTTATCAAAATATGAATTGATCAGATACAAAGTTTTCATACTTGATGCTTTCTTATAATTTTATTTTTTAAATAAACCTCATATGTTATTACAGTGATAGATGAATATTTAAGTTTTGGATGGAAGCCTATTAAATAATTTCATCACCAGAAAAATTTTATATAGATATATATCTTAAGAAACAAATTATAAGTTTCTCTAAATATTTTCTGGCTTTGGAGATTTAACAGAATAGCAACAATTTTTTTTCTCCACAAACTAATGGAAGTAAGTGTGCAATCAAAGTTATTTTAAAATAGAGAGCTACTGACTTTTAATGTGCCTTGTGCATAGTGCAGTTATGCAAATGTTCAGGTCAGCCTGAACATTTTCCTTTGTTGACAAAGGACAGGGAGAATAAGGATAAAAATGTGCTCAATGTTTACAAAAATGCAGAACTACTTGTAATCACATCATTTCTTTATCATTAATCCTAAAATATATCAGAGGACATATAAAAACGGAATTTAACCAGATATTAGAAGAAGATATTGTAATTTAACACACTAGTCTCTCAGATTTTCAGCCAAACCTGGATAACATCAGTTAATGTTTTTAAAATCAATAAATATTTTTTAGTCAAAATCTTTAACAATTACTTTGGACAACATAAAATAATATTAAACCTAGTTCCTGCCCTCAAGGAGCTAATGGTCTAATTGAAAAAGATAACAGCTATATATGTAAAAGTTAAATATTAGTTAATGAATAAATATTAACTAGAGTCATTGTTAGAATTTAGACTGCTTTGAAGAAATACAGGACAGCCAAGACTGATCCTGATAACTGACATGTCTTAGATTAATAGGAGAAAATAAAATATTTTGAAATTGGTGCCATGCTTCCTAATTCTTAAGTTGTACCCACTATCCCTGGGGAGAACGCAGGAATTTAAGGCTTGACCTTCAGGAAATGGAAAACTCGTGGAAGTATTTTAGACCTCAGAAAATAGGAAGCAGAAAGCTCTCTAAGAACATACATGATATTATACAGACCTGTTTCTCTAATGCAATTCTAAAAGGATCTCAACATGTTTAATATCAGAAATATGGAGCACTCGCAGCTGTGGTGTGTATACTCCCAGGTGCTGATCTCTACAGGTGATAAAAGGAACCTGACCTTGAGCTATCCACTTAAACTATCCAGTTTACTGCTACTGGAGGTGGCAGGAAAGCCTTGTCATCCTCAGAGCAGGAGCAGAGAACTTAAGTAAGACTCAGTGAAAGTCATTGCAGGAAGACGCCAATAAGAGCAGCTTCCCTATAACTAAATAATGCATCAGTCTGCAATATCTTAGTACTAGAAATATTACTGTTTTCATCTGTGCCCATATGGGCATCGACATTATGGCAACAGTGCAAATGGTGGATCGGGGAGCATAAGACATAAAGCCAAGGGACTTCATTTATATTTTATATTCAATTTACATTCTGTAAAGTAGACAAATACAAGTTGAGATATGGCAAATTTACTGACTCTCAAATAGTTAAATATTTTTCATTGAGATAGTATGGTGTGTACCTCATTAAATGACATAAATGCCATCTATGGAAATATATATAAAATGCAGAAGAGTTTCAGTTCTGATGCTGAAAAATAGCTCACTCAAACCAGAATCAATGAGTACGGGAAAAAATATTGCTGACCTCATGATTGTGTTTTGATTAAGCTTACAGTTTTATCCACTCTTGTAACTGACTAGAACAAAGTGCGTGTGTTAAATTAAATATTTAATTATTTACTAAATAATTTATTTAATAAATAAATAATTTACGTGTGGAAAAAATAGGATTATAATTAAGTTATGAATTTAGAAATGCCACTGGCTTTGAAACAAAGTAGTTTTGGAAATATTTCTGAGAAAGAACTATCTACCTAATTAATTTTATTAGCAGAATAAGCTAACAGTGATACAACGCTACGTTCATTTTTTTTATAGTTAACTAGAGTCCGGAGTATCTACACTTTAAGTATATAAATCCAAACATACAAATCTAAAAACAGATATTTTAAGGGAGACTTCAGTTGTAGAATTAATTTTTCTTCCCATTGTCAGTCCACTCTGGTCTTTGCTAGTGTAATCACTGTTTTGACATTCTACCAGCTTTGCGACTTTTGTTGCTATTGGCTTTACCTTTTCTTTTCTTGTCTTACTCCAAAATCACTCACTTTTGCCTGCATGTCCAGATTATCTCTTTGCTCTTATTTCACTAATTCTCATGGCACTGCCCCCTTTGTAGGTTCTAATTTGGAGTACTTTGCCTGCTTCTTCCTAATCTCACATGCTTAGGGCAATAAGCATCACCTACTAGAGGCTAGAAGAAAGAATGCCTGTTAGGTCACCTTCTTTCTTGGGATGCCCAAATGGAGTTTCATAACTGTTCCCTTAGATAATAAGATGCAGTAATTCAAATGATCACCGATAAAATGGGAACAGAATCTCTGGAGCAACCGCTTGACTATACCATTTCCTGAGTTAGGCATCATGTTGGGAGGTCAATCCTAGTTTAGGGAAGACAGCCCTACCTTGACTACCACAGCATGGCTGTGGATATTTGCTTTAATCTTCACAATCATGGCTATTATACAGAAATTACTCTTCTGTCCAAATAGAAACTGATTGCTATGACTTTGCAAACAAGAACTTTTCAAACACAACCTTAATAGCATCTCAAATTTAATCATATACATCTTAGTAAATGAAGAATACTCTTCTTGGTTCCAATATTCTGCAAATGTTTGTGAATGATTTGGGACAGTGGGAAATAAATCTACCCTATGCATCATTACACATTAACAATAAATATACATTTTTGGAAGCCTAATCTCTGTAAGTGCATTTCATTTTCCATAAAATGCATATAGGTAAAGTAATATTAATAATAATTATGATAATAATAGTATCTACCGTCTATTCTTATGAGGATTAAATGAGGAAGAGCCCTTAGTAATGTGCCTGGCAGAAGAAAACAATCATGACATCTTACCAATTACTAAGGTTTCCTATTTGTATATTGCATCCTGCAAAAAAATGATAAAACAAAAACTATTAACAAAGATGGTGACATGATCCTACCAAGCAAAAGTCTGAGCAATCATTCTTATTCTGATTATATTAATTTAGATTGATGTGGTTGTCCCCACTCCAAATAAGGATCACGAGGTGATTCTTTATAAAACTTGTAAATGAAACATCAGTTATCCTAGTGACAAAGAGTGCATCTCTAATGGTTACAAATACTGAGAAATCAATAAATAGAACTAGGACAGTACTGTGATGGATAGTGCTAGTTTCAAAATTAATCGTATTTAATTTAATGTTATTTAATGACAATGATGATTTGATTCTGACTATTGGTTAATTTCCTGAGAGAAACATTCCTCTCAAGATTCTATTACCTACCACTCAGAGCTTTGGAATAGCAATATTTTATGCTATTATTAGGCTGTTCATTATCTGCTGGCTGCTGGGCAGATGAAAATAACTGCTTCTATAA
This sequence comes from Myrmecophaga tridactyla, assembly GCA_004026745.1. Lineage (NCBI taxonomy): Eukaryota > Metazoa > Chordata > Mammalia > Pilosa > Myrmecophagidae > Myrmecophaga > Myrmecophaga tridactyla. The sequence goes on from PVIY010044119.1 coordinate 4,001, forward strand.
TGGCCATGGATTAGGTTTCAACTCGTTTGTGTCAAAAGGGTTTTGAATTTTACTCTCTTTCTAACTCCCACTCCCTCTCTGTCATAACTTGTTGCCACAAAGTGCAAGAGGCAAAACAAAATGTTTTCTCTAATTGGTGTTGCAAGAAATACTTAGACTAGAAAAAAATTGAAGCATTCTTTTATGTGAGCAGGGAAAAAAGTAAACAATTAAAAAAAAACCATAAAGGGAAAAGTTTTACTCCTTTTATTTCTCTTACTTCTTTACTCAATGACCCAATTTTTCAGTAGTTTTCTAAATCTAACACCTAATTATTTTCATTCAGAATTCAGTGATTACCAAGATGACCTTACAATTTGTGGTCCAAACCATAACACTTTTGAAAATAAAAAGGGGTGGTGCTATTAAAAGCACATAAGGCATAAATATGGATTTCTTTAGGAAAACCAGTATATTCTTTGTATAAGAAGCTACATTCTGGTGTGTCAGTACTATGTGTTGCAACGTGTCAAATGATTCTTTGATAATTCACCTCCTTAACCCACCTATTATATCTACTAAAAAGATAAGAAGTTGTTTCTTATAGTAGCTCAAGGTGTTCACATACTGGAACAAGAAGAGTTCAGCACCATTGAAAGCATCTGTTTGTCACTTCAAAGAGAGAAAATATACCTTTCCTTTAATACTTAAAGTCACTGCAAAATATTGAAGCAGCATTAAGGAGGCAATGATATCACATCCTTTGTATACCGATAGCATGGCTAGGCTTAATGACACTGCCTTTCGCACATTTAACCTGACAAACTTGCACCTTCAACACAAACATACAAGTGGACTTACTGAAATGGAGTTAACACCATGAAATTCTTGACATCATAGTTTTTTTCCCAAACCATAGAAATCCATTCCCAGGGCAAAAAAGAAGGGCCACACAAAGAATCAAAGCCTATATCAACCAGAAAAAAGATAACCAGTTTAATTTGCTAAAGCTGCCACAATGCAATAGACCAGAAATTGATTAGCTTTTATATAGGGGATTTATTTCATTACCCTTCAGAGGAAGGCAGCTAGATCTCATATGGTTCCTCCGTTACATAAGAAGGCACATGGTGACTTTTGCTGGCTTTCTCTCCTGGTTTCCAGTTTCAAACAGCTTTTCCTGGGGTATTTCCTCTCTGCTCTACTAAATGTCTAGGTCTATATTGGCTCTGAGCTCTGAGCTGAAGTGTGCTATGCTAAAGTGTGCTGAGTTGTGCTGATCTGTGTCTCATCTGACTTCTCCTTTTAAGCCTCCAGCTAATTAAATTAAGTCACTCATTGTAGAAGGCTCTCCCCTTAGCCAACTGCAGATGCAATCAGCCATGATGAAATTTACATGCTAATGATTTAAGCCCACAGCAACAGAACAATTGGGCACCATCACCTTGCCAAGGTGACGCCTGAACCTAACTACCACAATCACCTCTCCAATATCTCTGACTTGTGGCTAGTATTTCTTTGCTAATAAACCTCCAGAGATGGCAGATGACTTACTTACATGAATGCCCGTTTAAAAAAAATTTCAATTTAAAATTTAAATTAAAAAAAAATTATTAATTAGGCTAATTTTAAGCCTAAATCTATGTTATTATTTTCACATCCTCAGTACCAAGATCTGTAGCTTTGCAGTTTGATTTTATTCTTTTATTAAAACTATAACTATCAAGTTTTTAAAGAAACTACAATATTTGCAATAAATTGTTTTGTTCATATGTAATACCTTGTTTCTATATTTTCTAATGGTTTACTTTTCAGATCTTTTATTATTAATGGTGCTTAGATTTGTATGATGCTTAATTGGTTCTAGCTTATCTGCCTTTGATTATGAAATTATGTATTGAATATTGTTCAATTATGAAATACCTATAGATACTTCTTTCATATACTATTTGGGCTATTGTCTCATCTGAGGCACTTCTAAACATGACTATTTAAAGACCATAAATTACCTTTTCTTAACAAGATATTATGAACTCATTGGATACATTCACTCCATATCAGGCCCTTGTCTCATACAAACGTCTTGAGGAGATGTAGAAAACATACTCCAGTCTATATAACCCAGAAACTGCCAGTGAGAAAATGGTAAAAGAGCTAAAATCTTTTTTGGACATTTAGGTGAAAAGAATGATCTGTAGTCCAGGTTCAAACAAAACATTTTGAAACAGCAATTGGGGATTGTTAAATTTAAAAGAGAATTAAAATTGTTAATAGCTGAAACACAGCAAACATACAATAGGCAGTGGAAGAGAAAGAAATATGAAAAAAATTATACTGGTGGAGTAGACAAAGATAGAGAAAAGATGAATTTTTAAAAAAGGTTTGTGAAAAGCAGGGATGTTTTAAAAAATGAGTATTATAGAAAATACCTCAGATTTATAGTAGAGGAGATAAATGAATCTGTATGTAAATGCAAAAATGGAGAATAGAAGATTGATGGATGGAAACTGTTCTTGGCTAGAGGAGGTTTCCTTGTGGAAGTTTGGGAGTTATAAAATCAGGGAGCCGTAATTTAGCATTTACATAGCTCTAAGAGTAACATTTTGAACTAGAACCGGGGGGCTGCATTTTGAACCTGTCAATATATTAGGATAAATGTGGATAGCTAACCAATTGGATTGAGTATCAAATTGTTTCAAAAGCATCCAACTGAGTTGAGTATCAAATAGTTTTAAGTAGAAAAAATACACAGGACTTGTTATGAATTATATTTTATCAAGATTCATACTCTTAATTTTACATACCAAAATAATTAGAAATAGGTGGATAATTTAGATGAACTTGCAACTTCACAGTGCAGTAAAGCAGATTTTAATATTCTATGCTTACAATAGAATAATATAGATATAAGACAGAAAAAGTTGGCATGGATGAAAAGTACAAAGGGATCCTTCAGCTCCTACATCAAAATTTAAAGATATTATTTCTATATGCCCCTAGGTACCAGGTAACATAAATCCCACCAGGCACAAAGGCAGATAAGTTTGACCATTCCCTCTCTCAATTCACTGGGATAAATCTAGAAGTGTTTGTTTCAGTTTTATTGCATAGAATTCTTAAGGCTTGGCAAGTGTGTATAGACATAACTGTTGGAACCAAACGCAGCTTCTAATAAAGAAAGAGAATGATTTAAACTTTTTCACATTTAATAGTTCATACCAAGGGAAAAATTCTTCAACACAATTATATTTCAAAACTAATCATATATGTCATTCTGCAGCTTAATAATATGGACAGAAGCAGAAGACTAGTATATTTAGTTAAGACAGATATTAGTAGAAACTTTATTATGTTTTGTGTACTCAAATTGCTGATGTATGTTAATTTTTTCTGCCTTGTTGTGGCTTTTTTAAAATTGAAGATGTGACAATATAAATACAGACTGAATTGCTTAACTAGTCAATAATCTACAAAACATGAAAGATGTTAGAACCCAGTTTATGTTTTGGTTCATGAACATAATCAGTTTATATGCAAAGTATCAATATACCTAAATACTTTATTATAAAATATTTAAATGTTTTAATGATGCTGTTAGAACATTTTAATATATTTGGTGTTATATTTATTAGGCTGTATTATATTGTACAAGTATCTGATTTGATTAGATTCAGAAATCAAAGTAAATTTTTAAAAAAATTGTCTTTCCCTAGCCTCAAGGAATAAATGTATTGAAAAGTTTAAAACACTTTCCCATCAAACTGAATTTGACTTTTGACTTGAACATTGGAATAATATTTTGTATTCTAGTTTCCCAGAAGAACCAAACTGCTCATCCTAATTTGATGATGCTTGTCAATGAAGCAATATAATGTGATGAACAAAATAGAGGCCTTGAAGTTAAAAATGTCTCTGACTGAAGTTCTTAACCTCTCTGAGTCTCAATTTTTGCATCACTTAGAAACATTGACCATTTAGCAGCCTTTCTATTCTTCAGTTACATTTTCTTTCAAAACTTTGCAGCTACTTAGAAAGAAGGATGTCAGACAGACTAAAATGGGACACAACACTGTAATCAGAGAAAGAGATCTCTTTTTGAGAAAAGTGTCAGGTATCCTGTGAAGTGAATTGTCTATCGCAAACATCACCACTTTCTGTAAATAGCTGCATCAGGCAGAACCAAAAAGCAGACTATTTTTCAATTGTGGAGATGCAAATAGAAGGGAATGATTGGTACATGAAATAATCGAACTTATTGTAGCACACAAATGATGTCTGTGTCCAATGTGCTATGTACATATCCAGATGTTTACATATCAGAGCATATATGTACTATACAGTACTCTATCCTTATTAAGACTTGTCAAAAGTCACTTTTAAAAAAGCTTAAACACTGAATTTAATGTCATTATGATCTACTTCAAGTAAAGGAATCATAACATATGAACAGATACATCAGACAGAGTAGCTTTCTCCAAAGCACACAATAAAACTATCTTGGAAGCTTCTTAAATATCCTAAGAAATCCTGTAGAGAGAGCACTTCAGTTCATAGTGACTTGACTCCATTACCTGGCTGTGGGATTTGGGAAGTTAAATTCTTCAAGCTCATGTCTAAGATAATTAACGGTCAAATCAAGGTTATCAGTTGATACCTCTTCCAACTTCATAGGTATGCTCCTATTATTCCCAAACATAACTTTTCTAGGTCATACACATAACTTTTGTATGCCTTCATATTTTCTGTTCGCTAATGTTATAATTATGAAAACTCTACTTTATGATATAGCAAATACATTCAAGTCTAAAATATGTTAACATCATCTTATGTAGTGCAGTTCTTCATATTCAGATTTGATGAAGAAGACATTTTCTTAAAAGGTTAAAGACCTAATGTGTTCACAGTTAAAGAAATGAAAATTGTTAAACACACGTTGTTAATAAAAATACTGAGATTGATAGTACCTACCATTTTTTTATCCTATGTCTGTGTGCCCAAACAAAAGATTTATCAGCAAACTATAGTAAGTTCCACAAGGGCAGGAAATACATCGGTTTTGGGTAACCATTATATCCATAGTACAATGCTTGAGAAGCAGTATATCTTTACTAAATACGTCTTTAAGAAATGCTTGATTGGGTGGTACAATAGTGGCTCAGTGGCAGAATTCTTGCCTGCCATGCCAGAGACCCAGGTTCGATTCCCAGAGCCTGGTCATGCCAAAAAAGAAAAAAAAAAAAAAAGGCTTGATTGAATTTGAATTAAAATAATATTCTTCTGGCAAGATAACTGACTATATAAATTATTTGAATACAGTGTGACTTTCCTATGGAGAAAGTGGTATATCTTCGTTGAAAGTAATGGATAAAAATCTTTATGGTTTCACAGAGTACAGAGTTTGTGTAAAAAGTAGTAACTATATATTCAGACAGGATATATATCTATCTTAAATGATTTCAAAAATAAATGACTCAGCAAAAGAGCAAAGCAAGACAGAGGGTCAGAAAATAAAAAGGAGAATACATATAAGCATACACATATCAAATCAAATTCCTGGTAGCTGCAAATACAATGTGAATTTTACGTGCTCAAATGTTAAAATTGGATGTATCACATTTAGTTATGGAACATTCCAATACTTGGGTTTCATGGCTGTTTTGGTTTGCTGAGGCTGCCAAAATGCAATATACCAGAAATAAGTTGGCTTTTTCAATTGGGGATTTATTAGGTTAAAAATCTGCAGTTGTAAGGCCATGAAAATGTCCAAAGTAAGATATCAGGAGGAAAATACCCTCTCAGAGGAAAGGTAGCTTCCAGGGTTCCTCTGTTATATGAGAAGGAACATGGCAATGGCTGCTGGTCCTCTCTTCTGGCTTCTGGTTTCAAAATGGCTATCTCCAAAATGTCTCTGGGTGTTTTCTTTCTCTCTTAGCCTCTCTGGGGTATTTTCTTTCTTAGCTTCTCTAAACTCGCTCAGCTCTGTGCTAACTTCAAAATGTGTCTCCCTTAAAAGTACTCCATCAAGTGGATTAAGGCCCACATTGAATGGGTGGGGTTATATGTCCATGGAAACAACCTAATCAAAAGATCCCACCCAACAAAAGATCTACCCCCAGAAGACTGGATTACAATAACATAAGTTTTTCTGGGGGTACATAACAGATTCAAACCACCACAATGGCTATATTGAAAATTAGATAACAATGACAGATACTACCACTTTGACCATTTCTAATAAAAATCTCTGTATTAAATGAGGATTACTTATTTAAAAATAGTAATTACAGTAATGGAAGGAGACACTACCAAGCTGAAAAACATTGAGAAGAATGTCCAAATTCTTAGACAATGAATAAAGATTTAATTTATAAAGTAATGCACAAGATGTAACTATGAGACTCGATGGACTTGATTTTGATTGATTCAGAATTCCAGTTTACCCAATCATTTAACTCTGATGTAAGGAAGAAGGATATTAAGAAGACATTGCAACACAGTGTGCATTAAAATAGACTACAGCTTGCATTTCACTCAAAGTTAGGTGCTTATTTATAGGCTTAAAAATTCTATTTTTATAGCTTTTTCATAGCAGGAAAAGAGCAGTTGCAAAACAAAGAGGAAAAAGTAGCAATCATGTGTGCAGCTGAGCTTAATAATAGTTAGCAATAAAGATGAGAAGAAAGGGCTCAGCTAGAATTCTGTGGAAACTGCTTTCAGTGGAGGAACTGTAAGCCAAACATCATTTCTGGTGACAAATACTGTTGCTATATACTGACTTAGCTGTCATGGGTCAGTATGTGAACTAAGTGAGACCTAAACAGAAATCTGTCTGAATTCGGGCAGGCAATAGTGACAAGAAACCATATTCTCAGGGTCCGGGATAGCTCTGACTTTCTAATAGGACTTACCCAAGATCAGTCTTCAGAGTAGAGTAAAGATTTTTACATTTTTATATACTATTAACTTTTTTTTGCAAGGTCTGGAATGAGTGATATTATTAAAGTCTTTCTGTATTCATTTCAAAAACAAAACAAAACTAAGTAATCTTCACTGTTACCTAGGAAAACACAATGCAATCTCAAATACTAATAAGGAAAATTTCACAGGACAATTTTGTTTAATCTTCTAATTAATATTCTTCTAGATAAGCAATTATTAAAATAAAATAACAATATAATGCATTTATTAAGAAATAAGCTTGATTCTACTGACCATGCCTAAAAATCAATCTCATTGTTATTATAATGTCACTATCAATGGACGCAGATGTGTGTATTTGTGCATGTGTGTGTTTGAATATAGCTATAGTTATAGAAAATAAACCAGAGAGAAAGCCAGAACAACAGAGTGATTAGAGAGCATGAGTCCCAGAATTTGTATATGAAGTAATGGAAGCAGCACACTATAATAAAAGAACATGGGTTGAAAAGCATGTTCAAACTTGAGTTCAAATTTTTATCAACCACTCTGGCCCCAGTCAGGAGGACAGAGTGGGATGTTTTAAGGCTCCATCTTCCCCACAGAAGCTTTGACCAACCAGCAAGAACTGGCAGAAGCATTTTCCCAGAGTCCCAGAAAATATTTAAAGTCTTGCAGAATCAGAGTGAGCATTGAGTCTAGATAAAGCCTACTTAAAACTAGTAGGACTTCACTACATTCTGGGTGGCAGGATCTTATCCCCTCTTATCCCCTCACTCCTTGTGTGTGAGGCAAGCCATGCTCACAGTGCAGCTCCTTAGTCCCTGTCTGGAGGGAGCAGAGTAATCCTTGCACACATACTGGGAGCAAGGAGTACATGTCTGTACTAATGATATGGTGGTGGCCTGAGGGATTTGACATCTCAGAACTTACCCTACATGTAGAGGGACATTCTAAGAGCTCTCCTACAGAATGCTAAGGATAGGCAGTCAAGTGGCTCCCTGGGGTCAAGGGATTTCTGGCTGTAGGATGTACAGTGCAGTGAGTGCATCCATGAGGGAACTGTTTCTTAGGGAAGAGGGGACATTTGACTCTGTGTAAATGGGGGAATTCCTAGATCCACACATGCATACCCAAGAAAAAACACATGTGCAAAAAGCAACAGAGAGGGCTTTGGACTGAAGCTGTCCTCTAAACTCATTCAATGGATTCTCTCTGAAGGAGAACAATAACGTAGAATAATCTGCAAAGACTGGGAAAGTTGTTTTCTTTTTTTCCTTCTTGTTTTAATTAGCTCTGGGCATTCAAGGAAAGCTCTATTATAATACTAACTGGATAGAATGTTAACGAACAAATGCCACAGAGTCTAAATTCCAGTGATTTATCATATTAAAATATCAAGATATCCAGATTTCAAAACAATATTACAAAACATATAAAGATACAGGAAATTATGGCCAGGCAAAGTAGAGAATCAAGGCACTGAAAACCATCAGCAAGTAGGACAAGACCTGAGATTTACTAGAAAAGCCTTTAAAACAATGGTACTAAAGGTGTATAAAGAGCTAATGGAAAATATGAACAAAGAACTAAAGGAAATCAGGAAAATGATAGATGAATACAAATAGATTATCAATAGAGAGATGGAAAATATGAAAAGGAACCAAACAGAGCTGAAGACCACAGTAAAAACAATTAAAATTTCCCTTGAAAGATTCAACAGTGGATTGTAGCTGGCAAAAGAAAGAATCAGTGACATAAATATGAGTCAATTGAAACCCTCCAGTCTGAGGAGCTGAATGAAGAAAAGTGAACAGAACCTGAAGAAACTGTGGGGCACCATCAAGCATAGCAGTCCACTCATGTGGGAATCCCAGAATGAAAAAAAGGAGCAGACAGAATATTCAAAGAAATAATGACTGAAAACTTCCCAAATTTATACACATCCAAGACACTCAACAAACTCCAAACAGGATGAACCCAAATACACTAACACTATAACACTACAATCAAACTGCTAAATGCCAAAAATCAAGAGAGAATGCTGAAAGCTAGAAGAGAAAAGCAATATATCACATACATGAGAGCCCCAATAATATTAAATACTGATTTTTTAATGGAAACTATGGTTGCAAGAAGGCAGTAGGATGCCATATTTCAAGGGCTGAAAGTCAAAAATTGACAACCAACAATTCTACACTCAACCAAACTCTTTCAAAAATTAGAGAAATTAAGACATTCCCAGATAAGCAAATGCAGAGTGAGTTTGTCACTATTAGGTCAGTCATACAGAGATGCTAAGAGAGTTCTTCAGGTTGAAAGAAAAGGACACCAGACAATAGATCAAAGGCATATGAATAAATAAGGATGATGGACATGTTTTGGTAATAGATGGTAGTGATGGTAGCACAATATTGCAAATATAATTAATATCTCTAAAGTATATGTCTGAATGTAGTTAAGAGGAGTCTATTTGGGATAATAGAATTATTTCAGTATCTTAATTGTGGCTGTGGTTACACAACTCTATGCATTAATCAAATATCATACCACTCCATCCCACACAGTGTGAATTTCATGGTATGAATAAGAAAAAATTAAAAATTCATCAAACTGTACATCTAAAAACTACATATTTTACTGCATACAAATTATCCCTTAATGTAGATGATTTTTAAAATGTGTCTGTTATTGTTGTTGGTATTTTTTTTTAGTCTTTGTATTTTATTTTTGTTGGCTACTTTTTATACTATTCCACTATACAGATTTTTGTGCTGAAATCTATATAAGTTTTGGGTAAAGGAAAATGTACATCAGAAAACAATTTCAAAAGCATGTTTATGCATAAAGTTTCACTTTTGACCAATCAGTTTCATCTTATTTTTATATTATTAGGTATTTTAAAAATATGGTTAATGATTATTTGCATCAAAGTCCCATATATTGTTTTTAGGAAAAAATCTTCCACCAATGTCCAAGAAACCTTCATAAAATAACATTAAAAGGCAAATAAAAGTAAAATTTAAAAAGTACTATTTACATCCACACATCTATAGATCAACATTACTTTAAAAACAAACACATGAGAAATAGTTCCATTTTCTTTCTATATTCTAATTTTCATACCATTAGAAGAGAACAAATATTAGAATCTGATAGACTTAGGTAATAAACAAGTTTTACCTCCTACTAACTAGTTAGCTTTGAATCAGCCTTGAGTAAGTTATTATACCTCCCTTTGTAATATTCAATACTATAACTTAAAAATGGTAATATCATAAATATAAATTTCTGATTATATGAGATAACATCAATAAAGCAACTAAGATTGAACCTAACCTGTGAAATCACCCAAAGATTGTCCATAGTTTTATTCGGTATACATATTAAAAAAAGATTTTCTTCACAAAGGTCCTTCTAATCTTCTTAAGATAAAATTATCTGGTTTTATTTAACAGAAGTAGAAGCATCTGTTTAATAAAGCATGTCATTCCACTCATAGCCATTATATATAGAATCACATTCTGGATGAGAACAAAAATATTTAAATCTTTGGGCGGGCCATGGTGACTCAGCAGGCAGAGTTCTCTCCTGCCATGCTGGAGACCTGGGTTCCATGCTCAATGCCTGCCCATGTAAAAAAAATAAAAATTACATCTTTGATTTAAATCCTAGGAGTATGAAGTGTATATGGTGGGTGGGATGGAAACAATGGAACAGTGGTAAAGATTTTGATGAGTAACATAAACTAACAATATCTTATCATTATTACCTTGTTTCTGAAACGATTATATGAAATGCAATTGGCCCATGACAACATACTAAGCAGCCCATCAAATTATCATTTTCTTAACCACCAATAGTTTTCATCATCACAAGACTATGGATTAATGCAGAAAGACTTTTGCAAAGAGGTGGGTTAAAAGGGAAGCACTTCATGAAATGCAATTTAAAAATCCCTGATCTGATTTTGAGAGAGTGCATACATTTTAAAATAATACTAAAAATACAAACATGTTTGAACTGACTTCTAGCATTTTTAAACTTTACATTGGGAAAATCATTCTAATCCTTGCCTTTCATTAAATTTTGCAAATGGCCTAGTTTGAATGACAAGAATTGGAAGTACTTATGAGATTTTTACCCACAAATTATCCATTCTTCCAATTTGGATAAAACTTTAAAATTCTAGACTAAGATAAATACATCTGTGAGGCAATCTCCATTTAAATAAGAATGCAGAATACTTACTTTAACATTACATAATATGAAAACAAAGATTGAATGAGACAACACATAATTTAAAAAAAATGTGGAGCTGCATTGATTCACAAAATTTATGTAAACCATAAACGAGAATCAAGACAGTGTTTTACCTATTTCTTTAGAAAATATACACTTTCATGGAATATTTAATTAAAAAAATTTACTCACACTCCTAGGTAGAGTGAGTGATTCATTCATCAGACTTCAAATTCATTGAAATTAATTCTTGATTTAGGTTTGTCATCTACTAAAAGAAAGGTGCTTGGCAACCAGTTAGTTTGGAGTCTATTATGGGGCCTTGATGATGTAGTGCTTGTTAAGTTTGCATGCTTCTTTCCTTTTTTAAAATTTGTTAAAAACACTAATATACTATTGAGTGCTGCAATAGAAAAGAACAGGGAATTCAGAACCATATTTTCTGAATGTCAGGAACTTGACTTTTTCCTCAAGTCAAACTCCATTTTAAGATTAACTCCGTTGAGCCCATTAAAGTCACAACAACTGTGAACACTGGTAGACTGGGGATTTCATCTAGCTCAGTAGCAGTAAATGCACGCAAAGACTGTACAGCATTGTTTCTCTAAAGTATGGCCACTTACCTTCTTGACAAATTCTGAAATCCTTACTTTAGTAGAGTCAAGCTTATAACTTTATCAACCCAAAGTCTCAAGTTATCGATAATCCATTAGAATTAATTTCAATAAAGAAGCTTTAGGAAAATGACTTCAAAACACACTCTATGTAGCAATGGAATCGACTTTATCTCCTGTGTACCATGCATGCAAATTCTGCACATGCTATGACCATTACCAGCAAGACATAGCTCATTGTGCTCAATTATTTTTCTAGCAAGGCTTCTCACCAAAACCTAATGAAGTTCGCCTTCTTTGCAAAAACTCACCTTAGTCAGAGAAAAATGAATCCTGTTTCATCTGAACTCATGTAGTCAAATTTATATATATATATATATATATATAAATATAAATATATATGTTTAATAAAACTTATCACATTGTATTTTGTTGTATTTATATGTAGGTCTCAGCATGCCTTCTCTTACTAGGTTTTAAGGTCTTTAAAGGCAGTGTCATGGCCTGCCTCAGAAAGCAGAGCCTGAGGCAAAATTTCATGTCTACAGTTTCATTAAGGAGTACAATCCAAGACAAACAGGCATGAGGAACAAAAAGAGTAAAGCAAGAAAGAAGGGCGAGCCAATATGATAGTGTGTTACTGAGCTGATCAACACTGGTGTCAACTGCAATGATTCACTCAGTCTTCAAGGACCACCTTCAAAGATGTCAAAGAAGCTACAGCACATCAAGATAGCCCTTCCAAGAGGATGAAATCATAGGCATCTTACTGTTTCCCATTGGCCAAAAGTTTGTCCCATGGAGAATTAGCTCCCTGCACTATTGGGCTACATACACGAGTGCTGAGAGGATCCAAAGCATTGCATGCTCAGTGACAACCCTGAAGCTCTAAGGCAGGAGGAAGAGATGTGCAGCAGGAACCTGGGACAAGCAAGCGCCTGTCCACTTCTACAGCTGTGAAACTGGAGAATACCTAGAGCTGTTTGCAAGGTAGCTGGAGTAAAATCAGTAGTGGCCATGAGCCCTAAAGACATTTGAGGCTGAAAGGTTCTGAGTTTTCTCTTATTTAGTACAACTGTCAATATAGTAAAGTTGTAATCACCAAGTTTAAATCCATCCTTGAAACTGTCACTGCACTTACAATAGTGTTTTATATATTGTCATGGTCAGGTTCATGTGTCAACTTGGCCTAGTGGTGGTTATAGGTTTACAGAAAATTCATGCAAAATGTACAGAGTTCTTACATACCCCCTCTTATGGTTTGTTAGTTCCTGTGATCTGATATGCCAAGATGCAATGGCTTTTAAAAGGGGTAATGTATGAAGCTGCATGTTTACCATTCTCAGGCCATGCAAATGCCCCAATTAAAGCAAGTCTATAAAAATGTCCAAATTAAGGCACCAACAAGAGGTTACCTTCATTCAAGAAAGGCCAATGACGTGAGGGTTTCTCTCACAACTGGACAAGCACATGGAATGCATGGTGATATCTGCTGGCTTTCTCTCCAGGCTTCTTGTTTCATGAAGCCCCCCCGGGGGCATTCTCCTTTTTCATCTCCAAAGGTCTCTGGCTGTGTGGACTCTCTTGTTTCTCTTGGATCTACCAATGGCTCTGAAACTTCAGGATTGAAGGTTTGGGTCACCCCACCAGGCAAAGAACCAGGGCCAGCTGAAGTGCTTGCTGAGGGTAAAGGGAACATGGAATGGGTAGTGGAAGAAGGTAGTGATAAATATGAACTACAACCATGTGATCAGTTACAGAAACGAGGACTGTAATGCCGTTTTGTTCCTGTTATACTATTTAAGTTGTAAGATTTCAAGTTTAGGAATGAATATTACCCCAAGGACTTGCACCCTATTCTGGAGAGATTTGATGTGTTTCCAGTTGTATGCAGGACAGTTCAGTATTGTTAGGTGAAAGAAACAATGTGTGTTTTATTGTTTTTTTTATTTGGAAATTAGGTATGGTTTAAGATGATGTGTATAGCTGCCAAGTTGACAAGGGGTGGACTGTTGTGGTCAGGTTCATGTGTCAATTTGGCCAAGTGGTGGTACCTGTTTGTCCGGTTGGGAAAGTGCTGGCCTGTCTGTGGCAACGAAGACATTTCATAGAATTAAATCATAATCACATCAGCTGCATCCACAGCTGATTTCATTTGTAATCAGCCAAGGGGAGTGTTTTCTGCAATGAGTGATACTTAATCTAATCACTGGAAGCCTTTTAAGGAGGATTCAGAAGAGACAGGCTCTCTTCCTGCTTCAGTTGGTAAGCCTTTCCTGTGGAGTTCGTCCAGACCCTCCATCAGAATCGTCGCCTTCACAGCCTGCCCTGCGGATTTTGGACTCTACATTCCCATGATCACGGAGACACTTCTATAAATTTTATATTTCCAAGTGTTCCCTGTTGATTCCGTTTTTCTAGAGAACCCTAGCTAATGCACATATTATGAGAATACTTAACTGGAAAATGATTGTGTAACTGATAAGAAAGTGTAATGGAAGAGTCAAAGTGAACACCACATTATACATGAACAAGTCTGTTCAGAATAAAAGAAAACAGTGTATATAAAGTAATTCAATGATTTCTAACTAATTTAGATTGGAACATCTGTTAGACTACAAAAAGTGTGAGCATGAAGTTTGTAAGTGAGTTGTATCTGACTCCATTAAATAGTTGAGAAGGTCAAGATTGTGTTCTTATTCTACTTCTGGTGAAAATAACTGTGCTGCCACTCTGGGACTAACTATTCTCCTTTATAAAGTAAAAGGAATGAATTAGATAACCTCAACTTTTTTCCGAACTTTGAAACTGATGTGTTTGAGATTCCGAATCTATGGCAAAGAAATAATTAAACATTAACTTAATAAATGCTACTGGTCACAACCATGTGTTAGATACCCTCTAGTTGCTAAAACATTAATAATAAAACAAACATAAATCCTGCCTTCTTGGAGTTTGCATCCTGGGGTGAAGTCATGAAGCAAAAGAAATATGTTAGCATGTTAGAACATTATCAGAGCTAGAGAAAAAGTAGGGAAGGGGTATAAGGAGTTCAGAGAGGGTTGTAATATTGAACAGAATGGTCAGGTTAGGCTCTCTGAGAAGTTGAGCTGAGGAATTGGGCCAAATGGATAATGATGAAAAAGCATCCCAGGTGGAGACAACAGTGTGAGTGTCCTGTGATGGGTGTGGAACTCCTGTGTTTTGGGAATATTAAAAATAACTCTGCATCATGAACTGAGCTTCAGAAGTGAAAACAATTATGAGAACGATGCCAGAAAGTTAAGAAGAGATTAGATCATCCAGAACTCATAGGACATTTTAAGGAATTTGGCTTTTACTTGGAATGAAATGAGAAATCATTGAGAGTTTTGAGCAGAGAAATGATACGATCTGACTTAGGTTTTTGAAAGAATCACTTTGGTTGCTGTGTAAAGAACAGATTATAAAGGGGCAAAGGTGTAAAGAGATATGGAAGTAAATAGTTACCAAAAGATACAGCTGGCTATAATGTATGCAAAACTAATAATCTGGCTAAAATGATGGTTGTAACCCCTACATTTTCTTTTTTCTCTTCTTTCTCTTGTAACCCCTGTATTTTAAATTTAGTTTATGCTGTGACCATCAGCATGGCCAGTTCTACCAGTTCTAAAGAAAACTAGATATCCAAATTACTTTTACCAGAGATCCAAAATTAAAATTACAGGAGATATTGGGCTCTAAGAGATGTGATAAAAGAAAACAGAGATAAAAACAGGAATATACATTCATTTTCAACTTATACCATGCATTCCTCACAATGATGTGCGATCATTAATATTTTCATTAGCAGATGAGGATGTGTGATCAAGTAAAAAGGGAGAATTATATATAAATAATGTTTTAATCACTGGTAGCAGGGAAATATGAAGTATGATGTACTAGTTTCCTAATACTACTATAGAAAATTAGCACACAATTGGTGGCTTAAAACAACGGCAAAACATTATCTTATAACTCTGGAGGTCAGAAGTCAAAATGTCTCACTGAACTAAAATCCAGATACTAGTAGGCCTGTGCGCCCCCTGGAGGCCGCTGAGGAGAACCTGTTTCCTTGCCTTTTCTAGCATCTAGACGCTGCCTGCATTCCTTGGCTAATGGCCCTATCAAAATCAACA